>CAWUFW010019792.1:0-173419 GCA_963921515.1 Calotriton arnoldi | reverse complement strand
CACCTGTAGGACCGTGTTGACAGATGTTGGCCATGTATGTACCATAAATGTCGTTCCGGTACTGCACACTTCATGTAGTTGTGCCTCATGATGATGTATGTTGGGATCTTGAGTGTGTTCAATGCCGCATATGTGGGGTGACTGACGATCTTGCTTACTTCTCCTCTGCACTGCAGGGCTCCTGCTGTCCATCGGCCATTCCCAGACCTGGCAACGATGGTGGAACGGGACAGCATCCGACGGTACCGCTTCACCAGGCAGCTGATTGAGGATTTTGCAGTGCAGTTGTCCCCACATTTGCAGCCTGGCCGGCCGTATCCTACAGCGCTGACCCCCAAGGTGAAGGTGATGGCAGCCCTACACTTCTTTGCCACCGGTACCTTCCAACATACTGTGGCGTCTGCTGGTGGGATGTCACAGACCATGTTCAGCCGTGTGCTCCGCGATGTTTTGGCGGCAATGTTGCTCTTCCTGAACCGGTACATCTATTTCCCTAGACTGCGACGACTCACTGACGTGAAGAGTGACTTTTATGCCCTGGGGAGGATGCCGCATGTAATTGGCTCCATTGATGGGACACATGTGGCTTTGGTACCACCACAGGCCCAGGAGCAGGCCTACAGGAACCGCAAGCACTACCACTCGGTCAATGCACTGGTGGTGTGTCTTGCAGACATGACCATCACACACGTGTGTGCCCGTTTCCCTGGTTCAGCACACGATGCCTTTGTGATGAGGAGTAGTCGCATCCCCAGGTTGATGGCACAGATGCAGAACCAGCGTGCCTGGCTTGTCGGTGTGTACTGACTTTGTGCCATTGTGTGTGATCTGATCTGTAGTATTCCGCCCACTTTTCCAAGTCAGCTGATGTGCACTTGTCTGTCCGTAGGTGACTCGGGATACCCCAACATGCCGTGGTTGCTGACACCCCTCAGGAACCCTGTGACACCTGCCCAGATGCGCTACAATGAGGCACATGGTCGGACCAGGAGAGTGATTGAGCGGACCTTTGGTCTCCTGAAGAGCCGCTTCCGCTGCCTGGACAAGACCGGAGGGTCCCTCCCATATGCCCCTGCGAAAGTGTGCAAGATTATCATCGTCTGCTGCATGCTCCACAACCTGGCAGTGCGGAAGGAGTTGCCTCTCATCCAGGATGACGATGACCAACATCCGCCACCTGTGGAGGATCCTGGCCTGGACCACGATGCCAGTGACGATGATGATGATGATGGTGATGGTGATGTCCGCACACAGCTCATCACCAACTTCTTTAGCTGAATGTGAGTATCCTGAGGTGTCATGTGAATGATGTGAGTTGGCATGATGTGTGGGTGGTGCTCTGGTGCTGTTGGAGTGTGTCCATGGGCTACTTGACAGGATGTGTGTTGCGATGTGTGGTGACAGGTGGGCTGTACTCCCCAACAGTGTTGACATGCTAACTTGGTTCTGGGTGGGTATCTTGTAACATGTATTGTGCATGAGTTTTGCTGTTCTGTCCTGTACTGCATTGCTTTTGACTGTGTGTCATTTCTGTCCTTCACAGGGTACTTTCAGATTCGTTTGGTCAACTGTGTCCACCGACGACGTGATTGCACATCCAGGCTGGTAGCTGTTGTTGACTGTGTGCCCGCTACCAGGTGGGGTTACCTTGCATCTGTAGTGGTTACGGCATGTTGCTACTGTGTAATAAACCTGTGCTTCACTTAGTGATGTGCATTGTCTGTGGTCACACATTTGAGTGCCATTTGCTTACTGCACCTGTGGGCTACTTGACTACAACTGGGAATGGGTGTGGTGTCTGTGCATTGCACCGTCTTCCCTGGCAACATCAGTGTAGGCAATGAGTCAGATGGCCTAGGTGTGTATGTGTTGTGTAGCCCTGGTGGTGTGTCTCCCTCATATGTGTCACGTTGCCTGTACTCACATGCCTGTGTTGTCCTTGCTGTTGCAGTTCGCATACACTGTGTAATTTTGCAGTTCATCATCCCCATAACAGCACCCACGTTGGAATCACGACAGAGGCAAGTATGGTGTATTAGTGTGTTTATTGTGATAATAGTGCATAGGATGGATTGTGCTGTACATGAATCTTGCAATCCCAAGTTCCTAGATGAATAGAAAGTCCAGGTAGACAGGATCCCCAGTATCGGGGCCACAGTTGTCTGACACATTGTTCCAACTTGTACTCCCCATGCTATGTGTGGGAGTAGTGTTGCCATCAACAGGGTGAACAGTCTGTGCACAAAGGCGAAAATCCAGAACAGGTTCAGGCTTCCTGGGAGTTGCGCTTGGCCATCAGCCTCTCACTTTCCCCTCCTCGGACGACCCCTCTTCTTGGGGGGGGCCCTCAAGTGCAGGCTGCTGCGGTGCAGGGGACTCTCCGCCAGAGTCCTCCTCCCTCCCTGTGGCAGTTGCAGTTTGTTCGGTACCAGATGTTGTTGGCACACAGGGAGGTGTGGACTGGTTGCTGTTCATCTGGCGGAGGCATTGTAAAATGTCCCTGTGCACCGCCGTCATCTCATGTAGTACATCCCACTTGGACTCCACGCGGGTCATGTGGGAGTCCACACGTGACATGTGGGAGTCCACACGTGACATGTGTGACTCCACTTGGGACATGTGGGAGTCCAAGCGGGCATGATGGGCAGCCTGCTGCTGTTTGATGTCTCTGAGGAGCCCCACTACCTGGCTGAGCTCTCCGGTGCTGGACTGGTACGCATCAGCTATGCGTACCAGTTGTGGGTCTTCATGCACACCAGCAACGTCTGCAAGCAGCGACCTCTGTCTCCCACCCCTCCCACCACCCCTGCTGACATGTGCAGTGTGTGCAGTTGCACGCACAGATAACCCTGGTCCACCTTGGGGGTTGGTGGTGGTGGTGGTGTCCATGGCCCCAGGTTGGTCCAGGGTCACTGCGCTGGTGTTGTTCCTTATTCTGTCCATGTCGGCAGGGATGGTATTCGTGGTGACAGTCGTTGGAGGGGTGGGTGCAGGGGGTGCAGCTGGTGGACCTGCTGGTGCTGCAGCTGGTGGTCCTGCTGGTGCAGCATGTTGACTTGCACCGGATGTGCCAGGTTGTTCTTCATCGTCCGAGGAGGACAGAGGCTGTACGACGCCAGTGAGCTCGGCATCCTCTTGAGCCTGGGACTGGGACTCCTCAGCGTCTGCTGCTGTGTCCCTATCATCACCTGTTTTTGGGAGACACAAACAATGTATGTCATGTTTCTGCAGGCATCAGTGGTTGACACACCTGACAGTTGTGACTGTGCCTCGGGGTGCGGGCCTGTACATTGTATTGTCCTAAGTCGTCACAGTCAGGGGTTGATATTGGTGTGGCACATTGTCCTGCATTATTTGGGCATTTCTATGTATTCTCTGGGGTGTGAACATGGTCTGCATTGATTGTGTTTGGTTGACAGCCAGACCTCCTTCCCACCCACCCACCCACCCAGTCAGTTATCCCACCATGGAACGTGCTTGCATTGCAGGGAGTGTAAGTTGTCTCTCAGGATGTCAGTCAGTGGTGTCCTGCTGTTTGTTGGTGCACAGTTGGCAGCAGGGCCTTGTGCTCCCCCAGCAGTAGCCAGTGTCAGCCATCTTGTGAGTCCTTCTCCACTCCCTGTGATGTGAGCATGGTTCAGGGTGGTGTTGATGGGACAGTTGTGGGGGTGAGCTATGTCTGTGACTACGACTCCCATCATGCTATTGCCTCCACCCCCTTCCCAGCATGCCCATGCTTCCTTCCTTTTGACTCTGCTTCCCTGTGGGGTGGGCTGGCTGTGCTGACAGGATGGCTGGGAGTGTTGTCCTGGCAGTTGTTTGGCTAAGAGTCCCAAGAGTGTCCCTGTGCTTCACACAACATAACCCAGGGTGGTGGTGCTTTGTGGGATCTTGTGTTAGGATGGAGGGCATTGCATTCTACCAGGTGGGTACTGTGGAGTTTGTGTTGGGGGGTGTGAGGGGAGGTGCTGGTGACTATAGTCAGTGCTGCAAGTCCCCCTTCCCACCCAGCCAGCCAGATATCCCACCATGGAACGTGCTTGCATTGCAGGGAGTGGAAGTTGTCTCTCAGGATGTCAGTCAGTGGTGTCCTGCTGTTTGTTGGTGCACAGTTGGCAGCAGGGCCTTGTGCTCCCCACAGCAGTAGCCAGTGTCAGCCATCTTGTGAGTCCTTCTCCACTCCCTGTGATGTGAGCATGGTTCAGGGTGGTGTTGATGGGACAGTTGTGGGGGTGAGCTATGTCTGTGACTACGACTCCCATCATGCTATTGCCTCCACCCCCTTCCCAGCATGCCCATGCTTCCTTCCTTTTGACTCTGCTTCCCTGTGGGGTGGGCTGGCTGTGCTGACAGGATGGCTGGGAGTGTTGTCCTGGCAGTTGTTTGGCTAAGAGTCCCAAGAGTGTCCCTGTGCTTCACACAACATAACCCAGGGTGGTGGTGCTTTGTGGGATCTTGTGTTAGGATGGAGGGCATTGCATTCTACCAGGTGGGTACTGTGGAGTTTGTGTTGGGGGTGTGAGGGGAGGTGCTGGTGACTATAGTCAGTGCTGCAAGTCCCCCTTCCCACCCAGCCAGCCAGATATCCCACCATGGAACGTGCTTGCATTGCAGGGAGTGGAAGTTGTCTCTCAGGATGTCAGTCAGTGGTGTCCTGCTGTTTGTTGGTGCACAGTTGGCAGCAGGGCCTTGTGCTCCCCCAGCAGTAGCCAGTGTCAGCCATCTTGTGAGTCCTTCTCCACTCCCTGTGATGTGAGCATGGTTCAGGGTGGTGTTGATGGGACAGTTGTGGGGGTGAGCTATGTCTGTGACTATGACTCCCATCATGCTATTGCCTCCACCCCCTTCCCAGCATGCCCATGCTTCCTTCCTTTTGACTCTGCTTCCCTGTGGGGTGGGCTGGCTGTGCTGACAGGATGGCTGGGAGTGTTGTCCTGGCAGTTGTTTGGCTAAGAGTCCCAAGAGTGTCCCTGTGCTTCACACAACATAACCCAGGGTGGTGGTGCTTTGTGGGATCTTGTGTTAGGATGGAGGGCATTGCATTCTACCAGGTGGGTACTGTGGAGTTTGTGTTGGGGGGGTGTGAGGGGAGGTGCTGGTGACTATAGTCAGTGCTGCAAGTCCCCCTTCCCACCCAGCCAGCCAGATAGCCCACCATGGAACGTGCTTGCATTGCAGGGAGTGGAAGTTGTCTCTCAGGATGTCAGTCAGTGGTGTCCTGCTGTTTGTTGGTGCACAGTTGGCAGCAGGGCCTTGTGCTCCCCACAGCAGTAGCCAGTGTCAGCCATCTTGTGAGTCCTTCTCCACTCCCTGTGATGTGAGCATGGTTCAGGGTGGTGTTGATGGGACAGTTGTGGGGGTGAGCTATGACTGTGACTACGACTCCCATCATGCCATTGCCTCCACCCCCTTCCCAGCATGCCCATGCTTCCTTCCTTTTGACTCTGCTTCCCTGTGGGGTGGGCTGGCTGTGCTGACAGGATGGCTGGGAGTGTTGTCCTGGCAGTTGTTTGGCTAAGAGTCCCAAGAGTGTCCCTGTGCTTCACACAACATAACCCAGGGTGGTGGTGCTTTGTGGGATCTTGTGTTAGGATGGAGGGCATTGCATTCTACCAGGTGGGTACTGTGGAGTTTGTGTTGGGGGGGTGTGAGGGGAGGTGCTGGTGACTATAGTCAGTGCTGCAAGTCCCCCTTCCCACCCAGCCAGCCAGATAGCCCACCATGGAACGTGCTTGCATTGCAGGGAGTGTAAGTTGTCTCTCAGGATGTCAGTCAGTGGTGTCCTGCTGTTTGTTGGTGCACAGTTGCCAGCAGGGCCTTGTGCTCCCCACAGCAGTAGCCAGTGTCAGCCATCTTGTGAGTCCTTCTCCACTCCCTGTGATGTGAGCATGGTTCAGGGTGGTGTTGATGGGACAGTTGTGGGGGGGCAATATGTGTGACTGCGACTCCCATGATGCTATTGGCTACACTGACTTGGCCAGCATACACAGAATTCCTTCCTTTGAGTGGTCTTCACTGTGTGTTGGTGTTGTTGTGGTGGCTACATGTGTGGATGTGTGTGTTAGTTCTATTTGTGCCACTGCCTAGCTGTAGTTGTGGTTGTGTTTGTACATGTGTTGGCACAGTTGGATGTGACTTTTTTGATGGCATGTGTTGTGTTTATCTGACTGACATACACATTTTGGGATGATTCTGTTCTAGTTGCTGTGTAATTGCTATGTGTGCATGGTTTGACTCTCCCCTTGACAGTGATGTGTGTGTTTTGTGGCAGTTTATTGTGTACATTTGTTGTGTACTCACCAGGCTCTGGGATGTTCTCTAGTCCATATACGCTCACTGGCGGAAGGATGGCCCGCACCTTCTCCTCCCAGGGCCTGAGGTATATTGGCTTGGCAGGAGGGCCACTGCCGGTCTGTTGGCTGTTGATGTAGTCTATCTTCAGCAGGTCCCGTACCCTCCTGCGCACGTCATACCACCTGTTCTGGATGTCCGTCTTTGTGCGCCGACATGATGATTGGGCGTTCACCCTGTTGATGATCCTCTCCCACATCTTGGTTTTCTGCGACATGGGGGTCTGTTGGACCAGAGTGCCAAACAGCTGTGGCTCCACCCTGAGGATCTCGTCTACCAGGACTTCCAATTCACAATCTAGGAACTTGGGATTCTTCTTGGGGGCATGGTGATGGGTGGTGATGGTGAGTGATGTGTGTGTTGGTGTGCAGGTGAGGGTGTGTGAGTGTGTGTTTTGCTGGGTGTATGTGAGGTAGGTATTTGTTGGTGTGCTGATGGTGTGTGGCTTGTGTGAGGGATGAGCTGTGGGTGTGTGGTTGCTTTCTCTTGGGTGCTGGCAGTGAAATGGCATTTGCAAAGGCTCATGGTAGTGATTTGTGTCCTTTATATAGGTGGAGTTGTGGGTGTGTCTTTGTTCTCTGTCCCCACCCCCCCAGTATTTATTGGCTTGGTAATTGCTTGTTTGGCCTTTTTTGGGTGATTTTTCCTTTGTGCTGTTTGTGTATGTTGGAAACGTTCTTGTGACCGAGTCGGACCCTGCATTGGTCTCGTACGGTGTTTTCCGTTTCGTTCACGCTGTGTTTGTGCAGTTTTGTATGCTGCGTACGCGTCGGTCGCGGTGTATTGTGTTGCTTCGGCTCGGTTTTGTATGCGTGTCGGTCGTACGGCTTGTCCTCCGTCCGACTCGGTCGTGTTTTTCGCGCCTTGCATCGTACTTTGCGGGTTGGAGTTGGCGGGTACGATTCGGTCGGATTTGTTCCGGGTGCGTGTCGGTCGGTTGGATTCGCGTGTTTTTCCGGCCGGATTGCTATTTTCCGAGCGGCTCGGACGGTCGGCTTGGTTTCCTGACGTGTCGGTCGGATTTATCGCGGCTTGCATCGTACTTGGCGTGTCGGGCGCCACTGGTACGTGTCGGTCGGTATTTTTTCCGGATCCGAGTCGGTCGGTGCTTTTTCCGGCCCGAATCGGAATCGACCCCAGAGTGTCTATCTAAAATAGGGTCCAAAGGTAAATTGAAATCACCACCAACAATTGTTCTAGCATTTTGAGGAATGTCAGAAAGCTTTTTACTTATAGAACGCCAAAAAAGGTGATCATCACTATTAGGGGCATAGATGTTCATAATATATAAATCAACCGAACCATTGGACAAGCGAGAAAGCAGCCACCTACCCTCAGAATCATGCTCTGCAGTAACAATGGAGAGACCAGAGTTTTTAGAAATCAACGTCACAACCCCATTTCTTTTACCAGAGGCTTCAGAACAAGCTACATCAAGGACCCAATCCTTCCGTAAAAGTAAGGCTTCCTTAATGGCTATCTTAGTCTCCTGAACTAGGACAATATCACCAGATAAGCTTTTGCAATAATCTAGAATCTTGGCCCTCTTGACAGGGTGATTCAGGCCGCGCACATTAAGTGAAAGCACATTTAGACCAGACATAAATAGACGTAAACCAGCATAGATAAAGATATTTGATGTAGGAAAAAAGGGAACCAATCTGACAGTACATCAGATGTAGGGGTAGCTGAAAGGTAAAAAGGACTTAAGGAAAAATCTGAAGCAGGAGTCCCGAGAGAGGAAAAGATATAAAGAGAGAAAGAAAAGACTGGAAAGAAGAAGAGAAAAGAAGAAGATACTACAAGGAAAAAAGGAACCCAAAAAGAGAAAAACCCCACCAGGGGATGTCTGTAATAGACAAAGTACATGGGAGGAATAACGTGGAGGAGCAACCACAGAGGCCAGCACACACAACGCAGACCGCTCAAAAAGGCAATGCATTGAGCAACGGAACAATAAATACTAATAGGCACTATATACTGTAATTTCAGTAGTCAATAAAGTTAAACGATAAAAGTTCCAAGGCCTATACATATGGTTTTAAAAGAAAGACCTACACACTATTATAACTTAAGTATAAAAATGAAATAAGAATATACAGTAAATATCAAGTTAATACCTTATAACTATTAATGTAAGTAGTCGTCTAAGGCATAATAAATATATATGTATAGGCGGCATAGTAAATAATTGATGGCGAATAAATATTAAGTAACCATTAAACTCACAAAACATTAATATTACAACCATTAAGAAATTGATAGTAACTAGGACAGGGTGGTAAATTCAATGAACAGGAAGGAAATAAATAGTAGACACCTCTATATAGTTAAAAAGAGAAAGAGAAGGAAGTGACCAACATATTGTCATCTAAAAATCAATCTTGAGGAATATGCACAATGAAGAAAAAGATAACGTAGCCCACGTAAGACATAACTCATTAATTAAATGCATAAAAACTGAAAGGAAGGAGAGATCGAGCTAATAAATAAATTCATATATGACATAGAGTGAGAAAAGTGGAGAAGCAAAATAGATGAACTATTGCACCAATATAACAAACCCTTTAACAGTTGATAGCATTCATACACAAAATATTAGGGTCTATGATATGATAGAAAGTATGTAGCAGATAACATTAGAGATTATACAATCTATAAAATTAACTTATTGGATGAATAACCAAAAAATTATGATCAAGGAATCAGAATTAATGGATGTGGTAAAATAGAAGAGAAATAGCATGTTATCCATAAAATGTAGATCATAACTTACATCTATAAAAATCAGAAGCCATGCACAAACCAGATAATAATAAATTCATATATAATAGATTATACAACCACAATGCAGAAGAATATAGGACAGATAATAATGGACAAAGAACGAATGAGTACTAAGCACCCGGGGAAAGAATAATCAGCAACATATAATCAGTAAAGAATAGAAAAACGTACAATGAAAGTAGGGACACATAAAGATTATGACCAGCCAGAGCTGGTATAAAGAATGAAGAAATGTGAGCAGTAAAAAGTGAAATATATCAAGAAGGAACATGAATAAGCAGAACCAGCATAGCAAAAGAAGAATGTGAAAAGAAGAACAGAAAAACACACTTAACACACATACGTAACCTGCAAATACCAAAATAGTGCTACCATCTTGATAATCCATGAAACCTGTAAAGGAAAAGTTAGTAAGCACAAAAAATAAACCGCATAAAGCTGAGAACTCTAACCATACATAACCATCATTACATCGAGAAACCAAAGGAGCACGAGTAGCTACAGACTAGTGGTACGGCACGGCAGACAATGAACCAGACCATCCAGAAGAAAGAGAGGTTACGACTTAGAGGTTCCATGAAGAGAATCAGAGTCCATCTGAGACTCAGACTGATTATCCAAAAAAGTGGACAGATCTGAAGGTTCATAGAATATCTGGGTACGACCTCTGTAAGTTATTCTGAAGCATGAGGGACCTGCAAAGGAGAATGGAATGTTCATCTCTAGAAGCCTTCTACGTAGATTCAGAAAACCTTTCCTACGAATAACAGTGTCTCTAGCAAAGTCTTGTGATATAGCTATTCTATGCCCTTCCCAGTGCAAGGATTTCATCTTCCTCATTTGAGCTAAAATCTGCTCAGAATGTTGGTGTCGCAGGGGTTTAAAAATCACTGGTCGCGGAGAGGCCAAGGATTTTGGTTTAAAGGTAGGCACTCTATGAGCACGCTCTATTTCAAAATCTTTTTGGAATGAAATGTTCAACACCGAAGGAAGCCAAGTAAGCAAAAAGTCTAAAACTGATGGAGCAGATTTTTCGCAATCCTCCGGTAAGCCAAAAATACGGAGGTTACTCCTACGATTTCTGTCTTCCTGTTCAGTGAGGTCTCTCCGCAATGCAACCAACGAGCGCTCCATACTTTGCATATGTTTAGCATGCTTATTCGTAGAATCCTCAACAGTACTTATACGGGTTTCTGCATTGGAAACACGTAGAGAGAGGTTTTTAAAATCATTCCGTATTGCTGCCACCTCAACCTGAAGTAAATCAGTGTTCGTCTTGGTACTCTGTGCAATGTCATGGACTGAGTTAAGTCTAAGAAGGATAGTGTCCAAAGTAGCCACAGAATCCTGATTGCCCTTAGATGTTAAGTCCGGAGTGGGGAAGTTTGTTTGGACCTCTTCAAATTCCCCTTAGAATCTCTGTCCTTTGAGGAGACGCCCATGCCTTCTGCCATTGGAACAGATCCAGATAATAAACCAGATCTAACAATTAGTGTAACTCTGCGCAGCCAGACACGGTCAGAACAGGCAACCGCGCTTAAAGCTACACTATAACTCTGTTGCCCAAAAAGAAATAGATCTTCCTTTCTTTGCAATATGCGCAGCTAAGTACAAGGTCACTAGTTAGCTGTTATGGGCCTAAAAGATTCCTGTCAGCAGATAACGAAATATGTTGGGTTACTCTCAGCAATAGTGTTACAATACACAACACCACTGCAACAAAGACACTGCCCCTGATGAAAACTGCCAACACCGTCCTAAAGATGAAGTTCAGGAGCCCATGCAGGAAATGAAGATTAGATGTCTGCCAACAAGCACAGAGGAGACAGGAACTCCATGGCAACCGCCATTTTGTGACAGGAATCTCCTTTGGCAAAAACGCTGCGAGGTCAGAACATAGCCAAAGGACCCCAAAAAATTATGCTCCCAAATGATTGTGTTCAAAATAGTACACCAGCACTGAGGAAAAGCCAACTAGCAGTTTGGCCATCAAATAAATATAATGTCTGGCGAAAGAGTTCAGTCAGAAGACACATTCCGTGAGCGCAGAACGCGCAGAAATCACACCACCAACATGAACATTACAGCACAGAGGCAGTAGTGGAGAACGCTGATGCCATACCTCGTGTAGAGTATATAAAACATGGGGAGCCAGGGTACACCGACCGATAAACTCCTTCATTTAGTCCTAGGATCGACGACGCCTTGTTACCTTCGGAGCGGCCGCCATTTTGAGGACCCAGCTTTGAGGAGAAAGTCGGCGCGACGTTCACAGTGCCAGGAGATGAACCCAGTTGTCAAAAAATCATGCCTGGGGTTCCTGGAACATTCCGATGTCCATTGCCGCTGAGTGGTCAGCAAAAAGTCACCAGAATAATAACCTTTTTGAGCAGCCGCGTCGGCGGTCCGTCGGAGCTCAAGACAGCGCGGCCATCTTGGTTGCGCACGTAACCACCAATATATATATATCTTTGATGAAAAAAACTTACCTGCCGGTCTTTTGCTCGCCACGCTGCTCCCCGGGCTTCTCCTCTGTCACAGGCTGAAGCTCCCAGCTTCCCCTGCGGTCAATTCCAACGCGTAGGGATTGGGCGGACGGCACTGGTTTAGCGCTCCATCGGCACATGGGGCGCTGTGCCTGATGATCTCTCCACCCAGCAATACAGCTGGGTTGGAGAGATGTCAGTGCACATGATGGTTTGTTCGGCCTCAAACGGCTGGCCAAACAGTCATGTGCACTGACAGAAGGGCCCAACACTCCTACTCGCCATGCTGCAATGCTGTGGCCCCGCCCCCAAGACAGCCACAGACTGAAAAATAAAATGATCTGTACTTAGATCATTGTATTTTTCGTTTGCCTCTGCGGGCAGTGGGGAGACGCTCCTCCGCCATAGTGGAGGAGCCACCCCTGGGTCCTGAAGCCAAGACCTGTTGATTTTGCCAATACTTGTTTCAAAGCAGCAAGCAGGGCTCTAAGCAGAAATGAGTAGAATGACCAGTTTCACAGAAAAATGACCCGATACCAGCTTTAAATGGCTGCTGCTTGTGTTTTCACTTTTGCAGCGGTGGCGGCATGCATACCTGGTGGGCCTCTCAGACAGCGCTGCAATCTGTCAGAAGTGTGTGGGTTTTTAACTTTGACATTTTAGTGTACCTGCATTGTGTATCTGCTAAGAGTAGTGTTTGAGCAGGAAGCACAGCACACAGCATTACCTTGCTAGCTAAGCAGGAATATCCCTGATGCTGCGTGCAACATAATTACCCCATTAAATTATTTTGTTTGGGAAGTGCGTTAGCCTTTGATGAAGGAGGAAATCTTTAGGTCATTCTCCACCGAGCCCTACACTTCGGTAGATATCGTTTGGCTAGTTTTTCTTACGAGAAGAAAAACCCCACGATTTCAAGGTACTGACAAAATAGGTTTTTTTCTTTCATGCCAGATTAATAGCCACTGTTCCCTCTCCTACCCAGGACTCTGCTTGCATCTCCAGTCTGGAAGGGAGGTGGGCAGTCTGGCTAAAATGTCACTGTCTACATGTTTTTGTTTTAAAAAAATCCATTTTGAAAATAAGAGTTGCACACTTTCACACAAAACTCGGGAATTGGGTACAGTAATATATAACAAGTGACATAGGGTTAATGGGTACAGTGGGTCCAGAAGAGAATACAGACAGGATATGACATAACGCTATAAAGCGTAACATGATTATAAACATTGCAGTTCACGTGTTTCATGCTCCTTACAAATCAGTAACATGGTCCATGTTGTACCACCATGCCATTCCTGAGAGGCAGTTGGAGGAGAATCAGCAAAATGATGGCGAAGAAGAAGTGAGGATTTGTCTACTAAAATATTTTGGAATAGAGGTGTGGGATATGGTCCCAGAAGAGAAGCGCTTACAAATTTGTGAGCCATTTTTTGTCGTCTCACTGTCTATTTCCTATTGTGTAATGTGAGTTGTGCTTTATTTAGTTTAAGAGGGTGTCTTGGGGTACTTCATTTCCTTCTGCTTTGTACAGCATGTCCCTATCAAAGCCTATAGATGCCAAAGGCGAGATCCTTTGGATTTGCCATTGCTTGTTTTTTTGGCAAAAATTATTTATGGGTATTTCAAAGGCATTGTGCGCCAAGTAAATTTTATTATGTGCTCCTTGCTACTGCAGTCTGCACCAAAGTGAGTTGTCGAGTTTTGTATTACCTGGAGCTTGTAGGTTAGTGAGAAGTGAAACTAGGTGCACTGCATTAGTAGACTCTAATGATTGAGCCAATCAATTCCTTGCAAGTAAGTGTTTGGCTTCCTGATTGAGGTCAGGCAAGGATTTCCTTAATGCTCTAAGTTGATCACAACAGGCCTAGACAGTTGATGTTACCTGGCCGGCCAGAATGAGCTGGGAATCAATACCATATCTACTTCCAAACAAATCCAAAACGTTGTTAGGCTGATAAGTAATTTGTCTCCAATAACTCCAAGCTCACTAGCCCCACTAAAAATAAATACATCTAAAAACTTAGAAAATACAACAAACCTATCAGATGAACATATTTCCTACAGTCCTTCTAAATGCCAGTAGCGGCTGGTGTGGGGTCGGAGTTGTGTGGCGGAGACGACGACGGGGAGGTGGGGAGGAGGGAGGGAATTCATACAACATACATAAAAAAAATACAAAGAACTTATCTGCCGCCCGATGCTCATTTCTGTGTCTGTGAGAAAGTGCCCTCTTTCTGCATGGTTGCCCCCACTTTTTGCTGAATAGCTGATGTGCTTTGAGTGTGCCCTGGGCTCCTGCTAATCAGGTACCCAGGGCCTATGTTCTTTCTCTAAAACTGCATTGAAGCCTAAACCCAATTGGCATCTCTGGCCACAGGTCATCCCCTGGTAAATGGTACCACAGGTACCCAGGGCACTGTGACCAGAGAAGGCCTCTAAGGGCTGCAGCACTTATTGTGCCACCCTGTACTTTCACACTCACACACTGCCTTTGCAGGCTGCGTGTTTTGGTGCAGACCAAAGTGAAAAAAGAGTCGACATGGCACACCATGCCTACAACCCACTGCCCTGGCATAAATCAGTCACGCCTCTAGCTGGGTGCACTATACCAGTGGTGAGGGTACAGGTGCATGAGCCCTGTACCCCTACAGTGTCTAAGTTCATTCTTAGACATTGTAAGTGCAGTGCTGCCATTAAGAGTATATGGTGCTGGGAGTTTGCCATTACGAACTCCACAGCACCATAATGGCTACACTGAAAACTGAGAAGTTTGGTATCAAACTTCTCAGCACATTAATCCCACACTGATACCAGTGTGGGATTTAATGAAAAATGCACACAGAGGGCATCTTAGAGATGCCCCCTGAAAACTAACCTACCACTAGTGTCCAGGCTGAGTGGCTGCTTTCAGCTGCCACCACCAGACATGTTTCTAGACCCCTGGGTCGAGAGCCTGCTGCTCTTGGGGGCCTGAAACAATGCACATTCTGGGACGAGGTGCCAAGCCTCCTCCCCCAGGATGGGCAGGGTTCACGAAGGGGAAGCTTCAAAGGCTTGCCGCCTTTGTGAGCTTCTCCAGGCCACTTGCTGCTTTCAGCAACTGGTCCCCACTGGTTATGACCCCCTCTTTGGGTGGGAGAACGGGCAGGAAAAACAAGTGAGGAAGAGAGGTGTGCCCACCTCTGCCAACTCCACCCCTCAGGTGGGGGAGGCGAGGTGAAGCACAACTCTCAGTCCCGCCATCTTGCAGATGGGGGGACTCAGCCAACCAGGGAAAGGCTTATGCCCCCCTCCCGCTGGAGGGTGGCATAATAGGGGTCCCAGGGAAGGGACCCATTGGTCCCAACCTTTTTACCTACCTGCAACGCCCCTAATTCTAGTATTTAGGGGCACCCCTGAACCTTGCTTCCGCAGACCAGAAGAAACTACAAGAAAAGAAGAAGAATGGCCGAACAGCCGTGCTGACGCTAACAAGAGGAAGACGCCCACTGACTTGACCCCAGCCCTACCGGCCTGTCTCCACCTTGAACCTGCTCCTGCGAAATCCCAGTGTGTCCTGCAGCCAGCAACCTCAAAAACCCTGGAGGACCTGCCTGCCTTCAACCACAAAGACTGTGTCTCCCGTAAACACCGGATTTGTTCATCTCCAACCTCTGGCTCCTGCCGGACACCGCGAATCCGCCCCACTCTGCACCCGCCATCCACGGCCCGAGCTCGAGTGGGCAAACACCACGAGGAGGTCTCCCTGGCGATCCTAACCCGAGATCCTGCGACTCCTGACCTGCCTCAAACCTCCAGCCGACGCCTGCAGCCTAAATCCAGAAGGTCCCCCCAACCACGACCAGGAGCTGGTAAGAAGATCCGACCCCAAAAGGCACCCCTGCACCCGACGCCCCACGGCCTTGGGTGGCCCAAATGACGTGCCTAACCAACCCCCAACTTCCCAACTTACCTCTCGAAGTGGTGGTCGCACCCAGAAGATCTTCGTCCCCAAGCCTGCAGTGCCTTTGCAAACCGGATGTTCCCCATTGCAAACAACAGGGCGTCTGGCGTTGAAACAGCACCCTGCACCCGGCTGCCCTAGTGCCGCTGAGGGTGCACCTTTGGTGCTACTTTGTTTCCCCATTTGCCCTGAGCTAAAGTCCAGGAGCTTTGCTCCCACAACCAAGTGGCCTGCTCGTCAGCAGCCACCAACCGGAGGCCCTCTATCCCCCATTGGATAACATTGGGCCTCAGCACTCTGCACCCTGCCGCCCTAGTACCGCTGAGGGTGTAACAAGAGTGCATCTCTGACCCTGGGGGACCCCTGAGTCTATGTTATGTTATGTTATGTTATTTTAACTTGAAGCGCGCACGGATACTCGAGAGTGTCCCGGCGCGAGCAGAACCCAAGGGAAACAGTGCTCAGTTAGGCGAAGAGAAAAGTCTTTAATTTCTTCTTGAAAAATGCAGTGTTAGAAATGGAACGAAGTGCCAGTGGGAGAGCATTCCAGGCGTCTGCCGCCTTTCTAGACCAGGATCTACCTCCAAGTCTGTGAAGTTTAAATCTAGGGACCTGTGCCAGATGAAGAGGCATTTACCGCAACTGTCTAGATGGGGTATAAAAGGAGAGCCGTTTTTGGAGGTATAAGGGTCCACTACCATGAAGAGCCCGATGGGCGAGAGTCAAGGATTTAAATTTCACACGATCCGCTACCGGCAGCCAGTGTAGTGAGTATAGGTGAGGTCGCGCACTTTCCCGTGAGAGGATGTCCAGCAGAAGCCTAGCTGCTGCATTCTGAATGACCTGGAGCCGTTGGAGCGAATATCCAGGTATACCCACGTACAATGCGTTGGCATAGTCGAGTCTAGACAGAATGAGAGCGCAGGTGACTGTTTTGCGTGCTGCCAGCGGGAGGAGGGGAAAGAATTTTCTTAGAATCTTTAAAATGCCGAAGCAGCCTCCTACTAGCCTATTGATGTGGTATGAGAAGGATAGACTCTCATCAAACCAGATACCCAGGTTCTTTGCTGGTTTTCCCACAGAAGCAGGCACAGGGAATTCAGGAGGCCAAAGGGTGGCACGGAAATCCGAGGGGAACTTACCAAAGAGAAGAATCTCAGATTTATCCTCATTGCACTTCAGTTGTGCCGCTGCTAGCCATTTAAAAATGGAGGAGAGACAGTGATGAATCTGCACTACTGATTCATCCTTGTTGTCCCAGGTAAAGAGCAGCTGGGTGTCATCGGCATAGGCCATTACCTTGGTACCTAGGCTTTCAGCCAAAACAAACAGGGTGTCAGATATACATTAAAAAGAAGGGGGCTCAAACAGGACCCCTGAGGGACGCCCGTGGTCACTGGCTGAGCAGTCGAGCAAGAAGGAGGGATCCAAATCTGCTGCGTCCGCCCTTCTAAAAAGGACTTAATCCAGCCCCAGGCCGTGCCTGAGACACCGACCTGGGTCAGGCGCTGTAAGAGAAGGGAATGGGGGACCATGTCAAAGGCCGCCGAGAGGTCGAGCAGGATTAACGCTGCTCTCCCCCCGGCGTCTCGACACTCCCGAATCGCCTCCACCACCTCTACCAGAACCGACTCGGTGCTGTGTGAGGAGCGGAAGCCAGATTGTGATGGGTGAAGAAGGCCCTCTCTCTCAATATAATCGGTAAGTTGGCTATTGACGACCTTTTCACAGATTTTAGACACAGCCGGCAACAGAGATATAGGTCAGTAGTTCACCGGGTTAAGTGGGTCAAGGGACGTTTTTTTCAGAAGAGGTAGGATCTTAGCCTGTTTCCAGGCCTCCGGGATCTGCGCTGTCTGGAGCGAAAGATTGATGATCCCGTTAACCTCACCGTTTATTGATTCTGCCACTGCAGCGAGCAGTCTGGCAGGGCACGGATCAGAGGGGGACCCTGATTTCAGACTCTAAGATTTTTAACGAGTCAGCCAGAGTGACTCACTCTTTCTCTTTGGTAGCTAGAGAACCCATGGCTGGATCGGCCACCACCTCATCATTATAGGAGAAAGTGTTTTGGATGACGCAAATCTTCTCGAGGAAGAAATGCGATAGAGTTTCACACCACGTAGGGGAGGTAGGGGTAGCCATAGTTAGAGCGGGGGGGTCGTGAAGCTTTCCACAATCGCACAAATTTCTTTCGCGTTATTCTTGGCGGCGGAAATGCAGTTGGTATAAAACTGATTTTTTGCAGTAGCTATAGCTGCATAATACATTTTTTGCTGGGTTCTCAGTTCCAGCTTGGCAATAGGGCAATACTCCCTGCGACGCCAGGTACGCTCCAGAACCTTGCAGTCATGCTTCAGAGCTTTCAGCTCTGGACTGAACCAAGGTGGGGACGAGAGAGAGAGGCGTAGGGAGGGTTGGGGGGCCAATATGTCTACTGCCTCACAAATCCAAGATGTAAAGCCCTCCCAGTGATCATTCAGATTGCCTGAGAGAGTGGGTCTGGAAGCATCCAGAGTCCTAATGAGTTCGACCGGACCCACCTTCCTGAAGGTCGGAGTCCGGGAGGTGTTCCTTGTCAATGAACCACTCTTTAGCTCCCATGAGAAGCGAATTAAGAAATGATCTGACCAAGTGACAGGGCAAGGGCTGTTGGTCTGAATAGGAAAGTTTGTGCAGATAGGATCTAGCAAGTGGCCTGCCTGGTGAGTGGCAGAGCAGACGTGTTGCTCTAGATGCGCCATATGAATGGTGTCTAGAAACTCTCGAGTATCTTTGCTATCTGCCTGATCTAGATGAATATTAAGATCACCTAATAGAATGAAGAGCGAGAACTTTAGTGCCCTAAGGGCTATCGCATCACCACTCGCCTGGATAAAGGAGCTAGCCGGACCCGGAGGTCTATAGACCAGAGAACCACCAACCATAACGTGGCTCGAAATCCGAATACTGAAGTCTAGCACTTCTCCACCAGCCCAAGGAGCCAGTTCTATTTTATGAAGGTCCCACTTATTTTTATAGAAGATGGCAAGCCCACCCCCTCTGCCTTTAGTGCGGTCAGTCCGCACCATCTTGTAGCCGCCCGGGGTTGCCAGGGCGATGACGGGGTCTGAATAGGCGTCGAGCCATGACTCTGTGGTAAACTGGATGTCTAGGGAGCCATCTTCAAGTAGGTCAAAGACCAATGCATGGTGTTTACCCAGAGAGCGCACATTTATCAGAGCTGCAGAGATGGAGCAGGTATCCAAGGAGTTGGGGGGGAGTGAACAGGCAACGTCAGGGAAGATTAGTGCCCGAGCCCAGAGTGAAGCCGCAGCTTACACATACCTCTCTATTCACTCTACTTAAGTCCCAGCTGCCCATTGAGGAGCAAGCAGTGAGATTTAAAGAGCGTAGAGCCTCGCTTGAGTAGTGCAAATCTGGTGTCTGACGGGCAGCATGGCCAGCGCCGGTTGCCTCCGGGACGCTGACGGGCACAGACGGGCTTGCCAAAGGCGCGCAATCGGCACGCATGCGGCGCGCCCGCTGCGCGCGTCCGCTGCGCGCCCGCTGACACATTGAGTTAATGTAGGGTGGAGCGCGGGAAACTTCCTCCACCCCCTCTCAAACCGGAAGTGGTTGTTTGAAGGCCCTAATGCTGCCTACCCCGCCCTCCACACAAACGGCACACAGCCGCGATGGACCGGGGCGGGGGAACGATTTCGAAGTAAGTGCAAGTGCAAAGTGCACAATGAAAGCAGATAGCAGCTGAGGTAATTTTTAAAGATAAAAGTCTAAAAACATTCAATTAAAACGAAGGTAGCAATATACAACTTAAAATGTTAGAATTCATAGAGGCAACAATTAAATGTTAAAAAGAGCAATTGTTAAGGTAGGGACTCGCGATTACGCCAGGGAGACAGGCAGCACTGGCAGTGAAGACCGCCCGGCAGCCTTACCCGGTTCCCTACTAATTGCAAATACCCCCAGAACCTCAACTCCCACTACCGAATACTTACCCTAAAACCGATAACACTATTTTCCTCCATAGGATAACATAGACTGGTTTTCTTGGAAAAGTTTCCAAGTGTGGAGTTTGAAAACCTAAAGAAATTCTTTAAAATTGTACTAACAAACAAAAACGATTTTACTTACCTGTTTACAGGAAATGTCCCAGTGTAGTATCCAGGTATACTACACTGAGTAAGAAAAAGTAATCTCAAAAGTAACTTACCTGTAATCTTACTGAAAATCCTATACAAAGTATATGCACTGTATTTACAAAGCATTGCATTTCTCAGAAACAATACTGTAA
Source organism: Calotriton arnoldi (assembly GCA_963921515.1). Lineage (NCBI taxonomy): Eukaryota > Metazoa > Chordata > Amphibia > Caudata > Salamandridae > Calotriton > Calotriton arnoldi. The sequence continues at coordinate 153,555 of CAWUFW010019792.1, read as the reverse complement.
GTCAAAACAAAGTGCATTTACAATTGCAATCCAAACTGTGTTACAAACTGTATGTTTACTGCAAAGTACTTATCACTTACCTGTGCCAGGCTTGCTTGGTTCTAGGAAATAAAATAACTAAAATAATATTTTTGTACAAAAACAATTGGTCTGAAGTTCAGTCTTTGAGTGTGTGAGTTCATTTGCTGACTAGGTGTGTACAACAAATGCTTAACACTGTCCTCTGATAAAGTCTTACTGCTCGACCACACTACCACAAATAGAGAGTAAGGTGCTATCAAACTTTACCTCTGCCTACCTTTGGGGTTCCACTGGACTCGGTACACACTATACCTCACTTTGGTATAGTATATACAGAGCCAGCTTCCTACAGTGTCCTTCCTGCCGCAGGCCCCGGATGCAGTCTCCTTCCTCTTGACTCTCCTTGGCTGACTCAGCAGAAAGGGAAGGACTTCTGCCCTAGGACAACGCGAAACCAGGATTGGCTGGAGCAGGCTAACCCAGCGCTCATTTTGAGGCTGGGGGCCGGCGGCTGCAATGTCTCGGCTGTTTCTGGGCAGGGTCAGATTGGTCGGCTGTAGGCAGCCAGCCAATCTGACATTCGCACTGGTAGGGGGCTGCATTACTAGTGCAATCGCACTGATCAGCCCCGCCCCCTGCCATCGCGCTGTAACAGCGGGAGCCTTAAACACATTAATAAAATGGTATTTATTATCATTTTATTAATGTTTGTGCCTGCTGCGCTGGCAGCATGCGGGGCGACGCTCCTCCGCCATAATGGAGGAGCCACCGCTGCTAAATGCCCTTAACCTCCAGCGCCTCTCCATCTCTCTCGCTGCCACTCTTAAAACAAGTCTACCCTCGGTGCAACAATGAACTACAAATGCTCAAAAAAGCCCTGAAATGTTTTTTAAAGAATGTGAAAACAATCTTATGACCCTATTAAACCAATTTGCTACAAACAAGAACTAAGTTAATATGATTAGCACTGTTAAGAGTAATTATTTCTCTAATAGGATCTTCGATTCCTCTAGCACGGAAACAGATGTATTTGCAATTAGTAGAGAATGATCCAGTTTCTCTTCCTAATTTGGCATTCTAGTGCCTTCAGAGAAAAATGCACTGAGGTTTTTATCGCTGAAATAGTAAAAATGACAGACTTTATTGCCACATCCTCGACCTTCTGTGATTTACGTCCATCGGAAATCAGTCGCATATCCAGTTAACTGTTCAGAGTTTTAACCTTTATTGGTTAACATTGATGCCTCTTTAAACACTGGAGTAGTCGCTGCACTTTTGAAAAACATATTATGGTTCCACTATTGAAGAAGCAAAATCTGCATCTATTGTTACTTTCTAATTATCATCTCATCACTTTGCTCCTTGCTGTTCCTACAGTCCTGGAATCTCAGGTAGCAAAACAATTGAATCACTTTCTTGCAATGTGAAAGCATCTTATATGACTCTCAAGTTGGCTTTTGACCCAACAGGAGTACTGAATTGTCGCTCTTGTTAGAGGTGGAAGATTTATGTCTTGCAGCAGATGATAATACTCCTTGACTTTTAATCCTATTTGATCTCTCTGCTGCATTCAACACCATTGACCACGCCATCCTAATAAAACAGCTACAAAACACTGGCATTGGTGGCACAGTACGATTTTTTTTCTCCATATTTTCTTGAAGGCAGAAAACAAAAGGTGATCTTTGGCCAGAACTTGTCATAGTCTAGGCAGCTAACTTATGGTATTCCCCAGTTTCTTCCCTGTCACATTACCTATCTCGATATGTTGCTGTTCATAGTTCACAGCCATAGTTCATTCATTTGGCTAGAATGTATATACCTATGCTTATGAGTCTCAGCTACTTTTTAAAATCAGGTCGATATCTTCAGTCTCTACATCTGTATAGAATTGCTTGACCGCTGTCCATACTTGGATGAGCCAACACTGGCACAAACTGAATATGGATAAACAAAGATTCTTCTTGCTGGTCCTGGCAATCAGGTATGACAAAACACCTTTTGGCCTGCAACTTGAGGCACCCGTTCCTCACCATCTACTAAAGTGAGGAGTTTAGGAGTTAAGATCAACACTGTCTTACAGATGGGCTGTCAGGTATCAGCAGTGGTTTCACCATGCTCCTTCCATCTTAATCAACTTTATCTGGTTTTGCATCATTTAACTTCAGAGGAAGAGCAAAGGCTATTTCTGCCATCAAGACTTAGACCAAGAGTAGACTACTGTAAAAGACGGCATATTAACATAAAACCATCTCTTGTCCACGGTCTTCAGTCATTTAAAATCAAGCAGCTAGATTGACAGCTGGAACACTTAGGTTCTGCCCTTTCACTGACATTCGCAAGGCTCCTCACTAGCTTTCAATGCAACTATGTGTAATTTAAACAAATGTTCTTTGCATTGTCCATCATACCCTATATGGTGTAACTCCAGGATTTGTTGTCAAAAAAAGTAACAGGCACATACTAATTAGATGCTTCAGAGCATTCATTATTACAAGTTCCTAAATTACATAAAGCACAAACAGGTGACATAAGCTTTTCAGTGTGAGTAAAAAACTTCCAAAACATGTACAGCTTTGTTAAAGCCATCTTTTATTTGGGGGGAAAAGCTGCAAACCCTTCTTCCCGAATAAAGGTTGCAACATTAGTCTAGATAGTCTGTTATGTAGCAATAGGAGGTCATAGGGTGAAGGTCCCAGAACAATAATCCTTTTACCAATACAAGCACACCATGCAAAGAGGACAGGATTTTGACCCAAATTGGTGACTCTAAAAACACATGGAATTTAATAACTACGATTCTTCAATCAAGCTAGAAGTCCCAGCTGGCACACTACACCAGAAGACCCACAGCCTACCTAATGACATCTGGGACCATAGCGCTTGCACCGGACTCCACAGACACAGTAAACTAAGTCTAACCTATCTTCTTTCACTAATAACAAGATGAAGACATTTTTTCTAGTCTTTATGGCAGCCCTCCCAGGGTCAATTTGATATAATCCATGTCATCATATCATATATACTAATTCATTACTTGAGCTAGTGAATGGGTCACTGCAAGGCATGCATAGAAAACCAATGCATAGGAGATACATTTGACAAAGGCTCTATTTTGTCAAAAGCCAAAAGATTAACCTTTGCCCACTCTCCATTTGTGCTCTTTTAATTCTCAAAGTAAATAAATAGATGTCATTCAATAAACAATCACATCTATTAGAAATTCAAATTTGATTCACAGGAATTTCAATTTTACAATCACAATTCCCTCTGTCAAGATATCTCTAATTTAAACTTGTTTTACCCTGCTGTTTTTAGCTTTAATGTAAACACCACTGAATAGATTTTCACAAAACTATAAAAGGATTGTGAGGTGTATGAGACTGAATCCCTCAGCCAAGTTTTCTGAAAATCCAACTAATGTTTTTACTGTAGGTGCAATCATTTTGCCATATGTAATTAATATAGAGAAAATCTTTTATGAGACCTTACGTTTAAATTCTTGATGGATCTTCATGAAACTCGCTAGAATTGAGTAGATGTGGCTGATTCAAAAGTTTGAAAAGTTCTGTGCAGTTTTTACTCAAGTGACCCTTAACCCCTTCGCTGCTAGGCATTTTCCCCCCTGTGCTAAGCCTTTTTTTTGGCTATTTGGGGTAGTGCGCGCTTAGGCCCCTGTAACTTTTTGACCACATAAGGTATCCACGCCAAATTTGCGTCCTTTTCTTCCAACATCATGGGGATTCTAAAGGTACCCAGGGTTTGTGGATTCCCCAGAAATTTTTGAAAAATGGGAAAAACGGGCTGCAAATGAAAGAGTCTGGGTTTTTCCCTGCAAATGTTATCAAAAAAGGGTTTGTGGGGCTGAAATCACCATTTTCCCAGCTTTTAGGGAATGACAGACTTTTGTCAGAAAACCAACATTTTTTACACAGTTTTGGCATTTTTCTGGGACATAGTCTATTTTTGCTATTTTTTGTGCTTTCAACCTCCTTCCAGTTAATGGTATAAATGGGTGTGAAAGCAATAATGGATCCTGTAAAGCTATACATTTTAGAAAAGTAGACACAATTCTGAATTCAGCAAGGGGTCATTTGTGTAGATCCATCAAGGTTTCTTTATAGAAACTAACAGTTAAATATAGGAAAAATTGAAAATTAGTTGAAAAAAACAGCCTTTTGTGTCAACGTTTTCACCTGTAACTTCTTGTAATTATGACAGCTCTTTGAAAGCAATATACCGTTACATCCGCTGGACCTTCCTGGTTGTGGGATATATAGGACTTGTAGGTTCACCAAGAACCAGACGAACCCAGAGTCAAAAACTGAGTAGCAATTTGCAATGGCTTTTTATTATGTACCGGGTATATAGCAATTATTGTGGGAAAATGTATACATGGAAAAATCGGTATGAAAGACACCTATGTATTTCTGAAATGGGAACAAATTATAGAGTTTAGAAACAGTACATATTTGCACATTTTCGAAATTGGGAATACTCATACTAGCATGAGAATTATTGGTCATTTTTCAAAATGACTTCTTTTTTAAACAATGTCTTTCATTTGGAAGGCAGAAATGCATCAAAAAGCAATAGGTAATAACAGTTGCTTTACAAATCTGTATTACCCTAAGTCTCCCGATAAAAATGGTACCTCACTTGTGTGGGTAGGCATAGTGCCCACTACAGGAAATGGCTCAAAACCCAACGTGAACACACCACATTTTCACAATGAAAATTTACCCTTTTTTTGCGAAGTTTCTAGCTGTAGTTTTTGAACACTAGCTCTGCCGGCACCTAGGGAAGCCTAGCAAACCTATACATTTTTTAAAACTAGACACCCAGGGGAATCCAGGATGGGGTGACTTGACTGCCTCCCACCAGGTTCTGTTACCCAGAATCCCTCGCAAACCTAAAAAAGTGTCAATAAAACAACCACATTTTCCCCACATTTCAGTGGTGGAAAGTTCTGGAATCTGCGTGGATCCACAAATTTCCACCCACCCCGCATTCCCCAAAGTCTTACGAGAAAAATGGTACCTCACTTGTGTGGGTCGGCCTAGTGCCTGCGACAGGAAACGTCACAAAACGCAACATGGTCACACCTCAATTTCGCAGTGAAAAATGACCCTTTTTTGGCAAAGTGCCTAGCTGTAGTTTTTGAACCCTAGCTCTGCCGGCACCTAGGGAAACCTAGCAAACCTATATATTTTTGAAAACTAGACACCCAGGGGAATCCAGGATGGGGTGACTTGACTGCCTCCCACCAGGTTCTGTTACCCAGAATCCCTTGCAAACCTAAAAAATTGTCAAAAAACCACATTTTCCCCACATTTCCTTGGTGGAAAGTTCTGGAATCTGCGTGGATCCACAAATTTCCACTCACCCCGCGTTCCCCAAAGTCTTATAAGAAAAATGGTACCTCACTTGTGTGGGTCGGCCTAGTGCCCGCGACAGGAAACGGCGCAAAACGCAACGTGGTCACACCTCAATTTCGCAGTGAAAAATGACCCTTTTTTTGCAAAGTGCCTAGCTGTAGTTTTTGAACCCTAGCTCTGCCGGCACCTAGGGAAACCTAGCAAACCTATACATTTTTGAAACTAGACACCCAGGGGAATCCAGGATGGGGTGACTTGACTGCCTCCCACCAAGTTCTGTTACCCAGAATCCCTTGCAAACCTAAACAATTGTCAAAAAAAACACATTTTCCCCACATTTCTGTGGTGGAAAGTTCTGGAATCTGCGTGGATCCACAAATTTCCACCCACCTCGCGTTCCCCAAAGTCTTCCGAGAAAAATGGTACCTCACTTGTGTGGGTCGGCCTAGTGCCCGCGACAGGAAACGGCGCAAAAAGCAACGTGGACACACCTCAATTTCGCAGTGAAAAATGACCCATTTTTGGCAAAAGTGCCTAGCTGTCGTTTTTGAACCATAGGTCTGCTGGCACCTAAGAAAACCTAGCAAACCTATACATTTTTGAAAACTATACACCCAGGGGAATCCAGGATGGGGTAACTTGGCTGCCTCCCACCAGGTTCTGTTACCCAGAATCCCTTGCAAACCTAAAGAATTGTCAAAAAAAACAAATTTTCCCCACATTTCTGTGGTGGAAAGTTCTGGAATCTGCGTGGATCCACAATTTTCCACTCAACCCGCGTTCCCCAAAGTCTTACGAGAAAAATTGTACCTCACTTGTGTGGGTCTGCCTAGTGCCTGCGACAGGAAACGGCGCAAAACGCAACGTGGTCACACCTCAATTTCGCTGTGAAAAATGACCCTTTGTTGGCAAAGTGCCTAGCTGTAGTTTTTGAACCCTAGCTCTGCCGGCACCTAGGGAAACCTAGCAAACCTATACATTTTTGAAAACTAGACATCCAGGGGAATCCAGGATGGGGTGACTTGACTGCCTCCCACCAGGTTCTGTTACCCAGAATCCCTTGCAAACCTAAAGAATTGTCAAAAAAACACATTTTCCCCACATTTCCGTGGTGGAAAGTTCTGGAATCTGCGTGGATCCACAAATTTCCACCCACCCCACGTTCCCCAAAGTCTTATGAGAAAAATGGTACCTCACTTGTGTGGGTCGGCCTAGTGCCTGCGACAGGAAACGGCGCAAAACGCAACGTGGTCACACTTCAATTTTGCAGTGAAAAATGACCCTTTTTTGGCAAAGTGCCTAGGTGTAGTTTTTGAACCCTAGCTCTGCCGGCACCTAGGGAAACCTAGCAAACCTATACATTTTTGAAAACTAGACACCCAGTAGAATCCAGGATGGGGTGACTTGACTGCCTCCCACCAGGTTCTGTTACCCAGAATCCCTTGCAAACCTAAACAATTGTCAAAAAAACACATTTTCCCCATATTTCTGTGGTGGAAAGTTCTGGCATCTGCGTGGATCCACAAATTTCCACCCACCCCGCGTTCCCCAAAGTCTTCCGAGAAAAATGGTACCTCACTTGTGTGGGTCGGCCTAGTGCCTGCGACAGGAAACGGCGCAAAACGCAACGTGGTCACACCTCAATTTTGCTGTGAAAAATGACCCTTTGTTGGCAAAGTGCCTAGCTGTAGTTTTGGACCCTAGCTCTGCCGGCACCTAGGGAAACCTAGCAAACCTATACATTTTTGAAAACTAGACACCCAGGGGAATCCAGGATGGGGTGACTTGACTGCCTCCCACCAGGTTCTGTTACCCAGAATCCCTTGCAAACCTAAACAATTGTCAAAAAAACCACATTTTCCCCACATTTCTGTGGTGGAAAGTTCCGGCATCTGCGTGGATCCACAAATTTCCACCCACCCCGCGTTCCCCAAAGTCTTCCAAGAAAAATAGTACCTCACTTGTGTGGGTCGGCCTAGTGCCTTCGACAGGAAACGGCGCAAAACGCAACGTGGTCACACCTCAATTTCGCAGTGAAAAATGACCCTTTTTTTGCAAAGTGCCTAGCTGTAGTTTTTGAACCCTACCTCTGCCGGCACCTAGGGAAAACTAGCAAACCTATACATTTTTGAAAACTAGACACCCAGGGGAATCCTGGATGGGGTGCCTTGACTGCCTCCCACCAGGTTCTGTTACCCAGAATCCCTTGCAAACCTAAACAAATTGTCAAAAAAAACACATTTTCCCCACATTTCTGTGGTGGAAAGTACTGGAATCTGCGTGGATCCACAAATGTCCACCCTCCCCGCGTTCCCCAAAGTCTTACGAGAAAAATGGTACCTCACTTGTGTGGGTCGGCCTAGTGCCTGCGACAGGAAACAGCGCAAAACGCAACGTGGTCACACCTCAATTTCGCAGTGAAAAATGACCCTTTTTTGGCAAAGTGCCTAGCTGTAGTTTTTGAACCCTAGCTCTGCCGGCACCTAGGGAAACCTAGCAAACCTATACATTTTTGAAAACTAGACACCCAGGGGAATCCAGGATGGGGTGACTTGACTGCCTCCCACCAGGTTCTGTAACCCAGAATGCCTTGCAAACCTAAAAAATTGTCAAACAAAACACATTTTCCCCACATTTTTGTGCTGGAAAGTTCTGGAATCTGCATGGATCCACAAATTTCCACGCACCCCGCGTTCCCCAAAGTCTTCCGAGAAAAATGGTACCTCACTTGTGTGGGTCGGCCTAGTGCCCGCGACAGGAAACGGCGCAAAACGCAACGTGGTCACACCTCAATTTCGCAGTGAAAAATGACCCTTTTTTTGCAAAGTGCCTAGCTGTAGTTTTTGAACCCTACCTCTGCCGGCACCTAGGGAAACCTAGCAAACCTATACATTTTTGAAAACTAGATACCCAGGGGAATCCAGGATGGGGTGACTTGACTGTCTCCCACCAGGTTCTGTTACCCAGAATCCCTTGCAAACCTAAACAATTGCCAAAAAAACACATTTTCCCCACATTTCTGTGGTGGAAATTTCAGGAATCTGCGTGGATCCACAAATTTCAACCCACCCCGCGTTCCCCAAAGTCTTATGAGAAAAATGGCACCTCACTTGTGTGGGTCGGCCTAGTGCCTGCGACAGGAAACGGCGCAAAACGCAACGTGGTCACACTTCAATTTCGCAGTGAAAAATGACCCTTTTTTGGCAAAGTGCCTAGCTGTAGTTTGTGAACCCTAGCTCTGCCGGCACCTAGGGAAACCTACCAAACACACACATTTCTGAAAAGTAGACACCCGGGGGCTTCCAGGGAGGTATGGCTTGCGTGGATACCCCAACGCTTCCTTAGCCAGAATCCCCTGCAAACCTCAATTTTAGCTGAAAAAAATCACTTTTTTCACACATTTTTGTGTGGGAAAGTGTGGCATCACCGGGCTCACACAAATTTCCTACCACCCAGCGTTCCCCCAGGTCTCCCGATAAAAATGGTGCCTCACTTGTGTGGGAGGCCCAAGTACCCGCGACAGGCAAGGGCCCAAAACATAGTGAGGCGACATCAAAATTGCCTATCTGAAAACCACCTGGTTTTGCAAGGGGGGTCACCTGGGTTTTTGGCCCTGTGCTCGGCGGCCATCTAGGGAAACCTACCAAACCCACACATTTCTGAAAACTAGACACCCGGGGGCTTTCAAGGAGGTATGGCTTGCGTGGATCCCCCAACGTTTCCTTACCCAGAATTCCTTGCAAACCTCAATTTTAGCTGAAAGAATCAGTTTTTTCACACATTTTTGTGTGGGAAAGTGTGGCATCACTGGGCTCACACAAATTTCCTACCACCCAGCGTTCCCCCAGGTCTCCCGATAAAAATGAGGCCTCACTTGTGTGGGAGACCCAAGTACCCGCGACAGGCAAGGGCCCAAAACGTAGTGAGGCGACATCAAAATTGTCTATCTCAAAACCACCTGGTTTTGCAAGGGGGGTCACCTGGGTTTTTGGCCCCGTGCTCGGCGGCCATCTAGGGAAACCTACCAAACCCACACATTTCTGCAAAGTAGACACCCGGGGGCTTCCAGGGAGGTATGGCTTGCGTGGCTCCCCCAACGTTTACTTACCCAGTATCCCCTGCAAACCTCAATTTTAGCTGAAAAAATCACTTTATTCAGACATTTCTGTGTGGGAAAGTGTGGCATCACTGGGCTCACACAAATTTCCTACCACCCAGCATTCCCCCAGGTCTCCCGATAAAAATGGTGCCTCACTTGTGTGGGAGGCCCAAGTACCCGCGACAGGCAAGGGCCCAAAACGTAGTGAGGCAACATCAAAATTGCCTAGCTCAAAACCACCTGGTTTTGCAAGGAGTCACCTGGGTTTTTGTCCCCGTGCTCGGCGGCCATCTAGGGAAACCTACCAAACCCACACATTTCTGCAAAGTAGACACCCGGGGGCTTCCAGGGAGGTATGGCTTGCGTGGATCCCCCAACGTTTCCTTACCCAGAATCCCTGCAAACCTCAGTTTTAGCTGAAAAAATCACTTTTTCAGACATTTTTGTGTGGGAAAGTGTGGCATCACCGGGCTCACACAAATTTCCTACCACCCAGCGTTCCCCAGGTCTCCCGATAAAAATGGTGCCTCACTTGTGTGGGAGGCCCAAGTACCAGCGACAGGCAAGGGCCCAAAGCGTAGTGAGGCGACATCAAAATTGCCTATCTCAAAACCACCTGGTTTTGCAAGGGGTCACCTGGGTTTTTGGCCCGTGCTCGGCGGCCATATAGGAAACCTACAAAACCCACACATTTCTGAAAAGTAGACACCCGGGGGCTTCCAGGGAGGTATGGCTTGCGTGGATCCCCCAATGTTTCCTTACCCAGAATCCCCTGCAAACCTCAATTTTAGCTGAACAAAATCACTTTTTTCAGACATTTTTGTTTGGGAAAGTGTGGCATCACCGGGCTCACACAAATTTCCTACCACCCAGCGATCCCCCGGGTCTCCTGATAAAAATGATGCCTCACTCGTGTGGGAGGCCCAATGAACCGCAACAGGCAAGGGCCCAAAATTGTTTTTGATAGGCAATGTTGATGTTGCCTCAAAATGTTTTGTGTCCTTGCATGTCGCGGGTACTTGGGCCTCCCACACAAGTGAGGCACCATTTTTATCGGGAGACCTGGGGGAACGCTGGGTGGTAGAAACTTATGTGAGCCCGGTGATGCCACACTTTCCCACACAAAAATGTGTGAAAAAAGTGATTTTTCAGCTAAAATTGAGGTTTGCAAGGGATTCTGGGTAAGGAAACGTTGGGGGATCCATGCAAGCCATACCTCCTTGGAAGCCTCCAGGTGTCTAGTTTTCAGAAATGTGTGAGTTTGGTAGGTTTCCCTAGATGGCCGCCGATTACGGGGCCAAAAACCCAGGTGACTCCCTTGCAAAACCAGGTGGTTTTGAGATAGGCAATTTTGATGTCGCCTCACTACGTTTTGAGCCCTTGCCTGTCGCAGGTACTTGGGCCTCCCACACAAGTGAGGCACCATTTTTATCGGGAGACCTGGGAACGCTGGGTGGTAGGAGATTTGTGTGAGCCACGGTGATGCCACACTTTCCCACACAAAAATGTATGAAAAAAGTGATTTTTTCAGCTAAAATTGAGGTTTGCAAGGATTCTGGGTAGAAGCGTTGGGATCCATGCAAGCCATACCTCCTGGAAGCCCCGAGTGTCTAGTTTTCAGAAATGTATGGGTTTGGTAGGTTTCCTAGATGGCCGCCGAGCAGGACAAAGCCTAGGTGACTCCACTGCAAACCAGGTGGTTTTGAGATAGGCAATTTTGATGTCGCCTCACTACGTTTGGGCCCTTGCCTGTCGCGGGTACTTGGGCCACCCACACAAGTGAGGCACCAATTTTATCGGGAGACCTGGGAGATGCTGGGTGGTAGGAAATTTGTGTGAGCCCGGTGATGCCACACTTTCCACACAAAAATGTCTGAAAAAGTGATTTTTTCAGCTAAAATTGAGGTTTGCAGAGATTCTGGGTAAGGAAACTTTGGGGGATCCACGCAAGCCATACCTCCCTGGAAGCCCCGGGTGTCTACTTTACAGAAATGTGTAGGTTTGGTAGGTTTCCTTAGATGGCCACCGAGCACGGGGCCAAAAACCCAGCTGACCCCCCTTGCAAAACCAGGTGGTTTTGAGATAGGCAATTTTGATGTCGCCTCACTACGTTTTGGGCCCTTGCCTGTCGCGGGTACTTGGGCCTCCCACACAAGTGAGGCACCATATTTATCGGGAGACCAGAGGAACGCTGGGTGGTAGGAAATTTGTGTGAGCCCGGGATGCCACACTTTCCCACACAAAAATGTCTGAAAAAGTGATTTTTTCAGCTAAAATTGAGGTTTGCAGGGGATTCTGGGTAAAGAAACGTTAGGGGATCCATGCAAGCAATACCTCCCTGGAAGCCCCCGGGTGTCTACTTTGCAGAAATGTGTGGGTTTGGTAGGTTTCCCTAGATGGCCGCCGAGCACGGGACCAAAACCCAGGTGACCCCCTTGCAAAACCAAATCGTTTTGACATAATTATGTGTTTATTTCTGCAGCGTGAGAATTTTAAGCACAAAATTGCAAGGAAAATGTGACGGACATTTTTAAGTTTGCAGGACATTGTGGATAAAATAACTTGTTGGAATTCACAAGAGAGACATCACCATGTACTCCCATGGGTTAACGATAATATCTACAGATGGTAGGTTATTCTTAGATGGAATGTACACCTTGGCAGAGAGACTAAAAAGACAAAGATTCCTGCACAGCCATCTATTCCTCAAACACACACACATACTGGTTGGATTTGGCATGAGGGCGAGTGATGGTTCAGTATATAAAATTCTATTAACAAGAGATTTCACAAAAATGAAATGCACTGTCAATAATTAAATGCACAAAAAACCGAACCAGTGACTCGCAGCTCGTGAGCTGTAAAGCCACGGCAAGGCACCAACCATTTTACAGGCCATTCACACACCTTTCATACGTGATACACACAAGACCATTCACACCACCAGGCACAAAGCCAACACATCACAACAATCGCAAAAAGGGACAAGGTACACCCTGCTTCAGAAAGACAAAAAAGACAAATATTACTGCACAGCCATCTAATCCTCAAGCACACACACATACTGGTTGGATTTGGCACGAGGGTGAGTGATGGTTCAGTATATACAATTGTATTAGCAAGTGATTTCTCAAAAATGAAATGCACTGTTAATAATTGAAAGGACGAGAAACTGAACCATTGACTCACAGCTCGTGAGCTGTAAAGCCACGACAAGGCACCAACCTCTTTACAGGCCATTCATACACCTTTCATACGTGTGACACATACAAAACATTCACACCGCCAGCCGCGGGCCCATCACATTACAGCACTCACACCAGCAGACAGCGCCATTCAAGGGCCCATCACTTTCACACGCCCACATTCCTGACACAGCAACTACACAAACTGATGGATTGCGTGGAGTGGCGCTCAGCTAGCAGTGTGTGTAGTGACGAGCAGCAAGTCACTACTCACACACCGCGAGCCAAGTGCCAGTCCACGCACACCACCAGCCAAGCACCAGTCCACGCACACCGCCAGCCAAGCGCCAGTCCACGCACACCGCCAGCCAAGCGCCAGTCCACGCACAACACCAGCCAAGCACCAATCCACGCACACCGCCAGCCAAGCACCAGTCAACGCACACCGCCAGCTAAGCGCCAATCCACGCACACCGACAGCCAAGCGCCAGTCCACAAACACAGCTAGCCAAGCACCAGACCACACACAGCGCCAGCCAAGTGCCAGTCCACGCACACCGCCAGCCAAGCGCCAGTCCACGCACACCGCCAGCCAAGCTCCAATGCACACACAACACCAGCCAAGCGCCAATCCACGCACACCGCCAGCCAAGCACCAGTCCACGCACAACACCAGCCAAGCGCCAATCCACGCACACTGCCAGCCAAGCGCCAATCCATGCACACCGCCAGCCAAGCACCAGTCAACGCACACTGCCAGCCAAGCACCAGTCCACAAACACAGCTAGCCAAGCACCAGACCACGCACAGCGCCAGCCAAGCGCCAGTCCACGCACACCGCCAGCCAAGCGCCAGTCCACGCACACCGCCAGCCAAGCTCCAGTGCACGCACAACACCAGCCAAGCACCAATCCACGCACACTGCCAGCCAAGCGCCAATCCATGCACACGCCAGCCAAGCACCAGTCAGCACACACCGCCAGCCAAGCACCAATCCACGCACACCGCCAGCCAGCGCCAGTCCACGCACACCGCCAGCCAAATGCCAGTCCACGCACACCGCCAGCCAAGCGCCAGTCCACGCACACCACCAGCCAAGCTCCAGTGCACGCACAACACCAGCCAAGCGCCAATCCACGCACACCGCCAGCCAAGCACCAGTCAACGCACACCGCCAGCCAAGCGCCAGTCCACGCACACCGCCAGCCAAGTGCCAGTCCACGCACACCACCAGCCAAGCGCCAGTCCACGCACACCGCCAGCCAAGCACCAATCCACGCACACCGCCAGCCAAGCACCAGTCCACGCACACCGCCAGCCAAGCGCCAGTCCACGCACACCGCCAGCCAAGTGCCAGTCCACGCACATCGCCAGCCAAGCTCCAGTGCACGCACACCAGCCAAGCGCCAATCCACGCACACCGCCAGCCAAGCACCAGTCAGCGCACACCACCAGCCAAGTGCCAATCCACGCACACCGCCAGCCAAGCGCCAGTCCACGCACACCGCCAGCCAAGCGCCAGTCCACGCACACCGCCAGCCAAGCGCCAGTCCACGCACACCGCCAGCCAAGTGCCAGTCCACGCACACCACCAGCCAAGTGCCAGTCCACGCACACCGCCAGCCAAGCACCAATCCACACACACCGCCAGCCAAGCACCAGTCCACGCACACCGCCAGCCAAGCTCCAGTGCACGCACACCAGCCAAGCGCCAATCCACGCACACCGCCAGCCAAGCACCAGTCAGCGCACACCACCAGCCAAGTGCCAATCCACGCACACCGCCAGCCAAGCACCAGTCCACGCACACCGCCAGCCAAGCGCCAGTCCACACACACCGCCAGCCAAGCGCCAGTCCACGCACACCGCCAGCCAAGCGCCAGTCCACGCACACCGCCAGCCAAGCGCCGGTCCACGCACACCGCCATCACATTTAGGATTTTTTATACAAAAAAACCACAAACAAATTGCAAATAGATACAAATCTACTAACACAAAATCTGAAACTAAATACATTGCACTAATGCCAACCTTGAAACAGAATACAAATTTTTAAACAATACAGACCAGGCAGTTCACTTTACCACTCATGGATGCTCCCAAAAATTATTTTGCGTGTGGTACGCTCTAAAAAAAGTAGGCACACACAGCCCAGGGTTAGAAGGACACCCGGGGCAGAAAAGACGAGTCTCCTTCCGCAAACCTCTTCGCCAACAGACTCTACATCTCCTAGTGGGAAAGTCTTTTGAAGATGTGGGAGGAATGTAATCAGGAAAGTGGCGATCTTTCAATCGAGCCACATCCTCCACCACTCCAAATCTAGGAACACTTGCCTGTTCCACAACAACAAGGCTTGCTATCACAGAGTGCTGAAACTGAAGAAATGTCAACTTTGACGCAGGAGAACACTCCTTGAACACAATAAAAGCATTGAAAGTTGCTAAGTTGAAGAAATGGATGGCCAACTTCTTATACCAAACATAAGCCTTCCGAATAGCAGTGTAAGGTTCCAACCTCTGATCTACTCTGTCAACACCACCCATGTGCTTATTGTAGTCTAGAATGCACACAGGTTTGCGCACTTCAGCAACCTGACCCCAAACAGGCACAGGTGAAGTACTCTCATCATGGATGGTAGTCAGCATGTACACATCCCTCCTGTCCACAAATTTCACAGCTAGTAGTTCATCACTACGCAAGGAACTGCACTGACCCCTCTGAAGTTTTTTGCAAACAAGCTCTTTCGGATAACACTTTGCGGTTAGAGCGGATTGTGCCACATGCAAAAGTGTCCACTTTAAACAATTCCTTAAATAATTGCACAGCAGTGTAGAAGTTATCAAGGTACAAATGGTGGCCTCTGTTAAAAGTCTTCTAGCGAGATCCCACACAATTTACTCTGAAACTCCAAAAGTGGACGGACAACCTGGGGGGGCAATAGTGGAATCTCTACCAGTGTACACACGAAAATTAAAAACATATCCTGTCCTACTCTCAGACAACATATACAGCTTAATTCCATAGCATGCCCTCTTGCTAGGGATGTACTGCCTAAAAACCAAACGACCCTTGAACAAGACCAAAGACTCATCAATAGATATTTCTTTCCCTGGAGTATAGATCTCTGAAAATCGATCTACAAAGTGATCAAGAACAGGCCGAATCTTAAAAAGACGGTCACAGTCAGGGTGAATACGTGGCAACGCCAAAGAATTATCAACAAAATGCAGCATACGTAGCAAAAGTAAATACCGATCACGAGTCATAACTGCAGGAAATATGGCTGTTGCCATCAAGGGGCTGGTAGACCAATATGAAGCCAGGTTCGGCTTCCTTATCAAACCCATCAATAAAGTCAAACCCAAAAACTTCTTAATCTCTTCCAGATTTGTGGGAGTCCACCGGGTAGCTCTAGAGTAGGGCCTAAGTTTGTCACTGTTGTCCCTCAAAAACTGTTCAGCATACAAATTAGTCTGCTCAACAATCTCACCCAAAAATACATCATCCATAAACAACTGAAAAAACTGTATAGGTAAATAATGTTCACAATCCACTCTACACCCTGCATCACCGCTAAAGGCAGGCAACACCGGCTGCACCATGTTTGGATCAACCCAGAGTCCAGCACTTCCAGTAGGAAGCCTAGCAGCCTCAGGCTGCAATCCAGATGCCTCTTGCACCATCGGCACAGCAGTATCCTCCTCTAAAACAGGCACTTCATCCACACTGAGAGTAGCTTCATCCACACCGAGAGTAGCTTCATCCGCACTGAGAGTACCTTCATCATCCGATGATTCCATGTGGAGAGAAAACTCACTGCCAGAATCTTCCCCTCCCTCCTCTCCCTCAGACGCACTGTCAGTCTCATAATCCGGCTCAGAGGAAGATTCAAGAAGCATACCAACCACCTGCTGAGCAGTCATTCTACGGCTAGCCATAATGATTACTCATAAAGGTAACTTGTCAAACAAGTCAACAACAACAAACACTTTGTAAAATAAGTAATAAACAAAATGCACCCTTATCAGAAATACCTATACACTCCAAAACGATACCACTCACTTGCCAGAAGCAGCTAAACTCACCACCACCTACTCTGCACAGACACTGTATGGATCAACAATATCCCACTAAAAAAGAAAGAGAAAAGAAAATTACACATAAGACAATGCAAAACACATCGCAAAGATTTTCATGCTCAAAACACTAACTGAATATGCTGCCATTATGACACCACTTACAAAAAAATTCATTCATACATTACAATATTACTCATTTGGAGTAAATACAACAAAAAATGTTTTCTTACCAAAAAAATGCAACTACGCAAAACTGCAGAACAACCACTGTCGAAACCGCAAACAGGAATCAAAAGCTTTACACTAGATTAAAAAGGAGAAAAAAACATTACAATCACATATGCAAATAATGCACCAGTCCACACACAGTCCACCAGCCAAGCTAAGGGGTAGGTGGGCCTAAGAGTATAAATTAAATATTCACCCCCGTAAAAGGGGAGCAACCCTTGACCTTGAGGCCACCCCCAAAACAAAAATTTAAAAAACTCTGGTGTCTAGTGGCTTCTGCCCCCCTTGGGGGCAGATGGGCCTAAAAACATACTGCTACTCTGCCACCCAAAGAGGGCAGAAATGGCCACAATCATCCTCCCATAAAGGGGAGCGACCCATGTCCAAGGGGCCGCTCCCCAACCTAAAAAAAAACCCTGGTGGCCTAGTGGCCCTACAAAAAAAAAAAAAAAATCATGCGATTTGCCCCTCAGGGTGATACCAAAGGGGATGATGGACGGAGCGCTTGAGCAAATCTAACACTCACCCCCAGTCAACTGATCTGGGTTTAATCTATCATCTTTCTTTAGCTCACTCCACCACCCCAGTTCAGACATGGCCATATGCAAATCAGTCTGACCCTATGCGCTTTGATCGCCCTAAGTTGGCAGGGTATGCCCAGATGTGGGTCCCTTGCTCACTTTGCCACTGGACTCAAGCTAGCCTGGCTGATGACGGCTGATTAGCCAGAAACCGGTCCCAGGATGGTTGTTTCCGGGCCAGGGAAGACATGGCTTGGCAGTTCGGGCTGGACTGTTCCCATGAGGCACAGGGTCAGACTGATTTGCATATGGCCATGTCTGAACTGGGGTGGTGGAGTGAGCTAAAGCATGATGATGGATTAAACCCAGATCAGTTGACTGGGGGTGAGTGTACATTTATTCTATTGGCCCAGTGGGCCGATTTTATTTAAGAACATTTAAATCTGCCCCCCCCCCCAGGGGGCAGACAAAGCCAAAATGTATGCCCCCAAAAGGGGAGTGACCCTTGCCTAAGGGGCCGCCCCCCAAACAAAACCTAACATCATGGGCATACTAAAATGGCCCCCAAAGGGGAGTGACCCTTACCCAAGGGGCCACTCCGCACTACATTTATTCCATTGGCCCAGTGGGCCGATTTTATTTAAAAAAATTAAATCTGCCCCCAGGGGCAGACAAAGCCAAAATGTATGCCCCCAAAGGGGAGTGACCCTTGCCCAAGGGGCCACTCCCCACTACATTTACTCTATTGGCCCAGTGGGCCGAAAACATTTTTAAAAATGTAAATCTGCCCCCCAGGGGGGCAGACAAAGCCAAAATGTATGCCCCCAAAGGGGAGCGACCCTTGCCTAAGGGGCCACTCCCCAAACAAAACCTAACATCATGGGCATACTAAAATGGCCCCCAAGGGGAGTGACCCTTGCCCAAGGGCCACTCTCCAGTGCATTTATTACATTGGCCCAGTGGGCCGATTTTTTTATATAAAATTATATTCTGCCCCCCACAGGGGGCAGACAAAGCCTACAGTGATGCCCCCAAAGGGGGAGCGACCCTTGCCTAAGGGGCCGCTCCCCCAACCAACAAAACACTGGCCAATGCAAAAAAAATAAAAAATCCCTGGCGCTAGTGGGCATTCCTGGTGCACGATCGCATGATCGTGCAGCAGGAATGCACAAAAG
This sequence comes from Calotriton arnoldi, assembly GCA_963921515.1. Classification (NCBI taxonomy): domain Eukaryota; kingdom Metazoa; phylum Chordata; class Amphibia; order Caudata; family Salamandridae; genus Calotriton; species Calotriton arnoldi. The sequence continues at coordinate 134,869 of CAWUFW010019792.1, read as the reverse complement.
AGGCATTGAGGGAAAGGAAAACCCTTTCCTTTCCCCCGATGCCTCTTTCGTTTAAATCCCCCCCTCCACAGCCCCAAAACTTACCTGTTTGTTCCCCGATGCGCTGGAAGCAAATGGCTTCCTGCGCATCGGGGAACATAGGGAAACCTCCAATGACGTCAGCGCGGTCTTATCCTGCCTTCCCTGGTACAAACACTGGGATCGACCGCCCACGGGGGCGCCAGCGCTGCCCCGTGGGTGGGTGTCATGACAAGCTGGACTGCGTCACGCAGGCATACGGCGACTGTGTGCCATGACGAGTCCAGCTCGTCATGAGCACACAAGGGGTTAAAGGTATTCAAGATTGAATAAATGAATTCGTTGTGAGTAGTGATATATGACCATCACCACAAATTTGGTATGTATAAAATACGTATATATTTTCACTGAAAAAACAAAGGTTAAAGTAATGTTATAGTTAGGTGAAAATAGCGATTCTCCCAATAAAGTGCCTAAAGAATCTAAATTTCATTAAAGACACGGAGGCTAGCATTATGCATTAATCCTTTTTCGAACATTGGAATGTTGGGAGCTCCATTGTAGACAATGGAGTTCTCCCTGCTTCTACGGGCCGGTAAAGGCCCGCAGAGCAACATTCCAATGTCTTACAAAGGCCTCCCGGAGCTCGAGGGGGTTTAAATCCCCTCGAGCTTCGAGGCGCCTTTGTTTTATTTGTTAGAACATTCTGCCCTCTAGTGGCAGAATGTTCTAATAGCCTTATAGCCCTTCGTAGCAGGGCTATACCGGCTATTAAAGTCCCGCTACCTTGTTAAAGTCCCTCGCCTTCTGCTCGGGCCTTTAACGCGGTAGCGGGCCTTTAATAGCCGGTATAGCTATAAAATGCTACTCCATGCAGCACTTTGAAGAACACATCACATCATAAAACATTAACAATTCAGAACTAGAACCTTCCTCCACATACAAATAGTCCCTTCATGGAATCATTTCCCTCTTTTAAAAGTGAAACCTTGTTCCTCATCTTTCTTTACTAATACGAACTCTCATCTTGTACGCCTTCCTACTGACATTTTTCCAGACAAGAAGGTTCAAAACCCCTTTCTTAACGAAAGGATGTTCCTCTCCATCTACGCCTCTCAACAGTCCCTCTCTCGCAGGTAGATAAAATGGAATTTCGCATGCATTGGAAACCATGCCTGAGACACCCAAAATGGAGTTAGCAGTACTAGAAGGCATTTCTCTCTCCACACCATCTGCAAAACTCTCTGAATCATAAAAAAGGGGGAAACACATTGGCGCTTGCTCCTTCTCTTTCCCATGCAAATATTCTGAACTCAGTCTGATTTTGTGCTCCAAACAAAATATCCAAAGCTCCTTTGCCAATTCTGACAGTCCATGGGACCTTGTGCCCCCTAATTGATTTATATAAGCTGCTGCAGATACATTTTCCGTCTTCAAAAGTACTGCACTGCCTTGCAAAGTTTGCTTGAAACTCATAAGTGCATAGAGTCCTGCTGTCAACTCTACACAGTTTTTCTGTTGCTCTCTTTCCATACTTGACCACAATCCACCAGTCTCTTGTACACCCAAACGTGCACCGCAACCAGATAGGCCTGTGTCTGGCTCCAGTACAAAGTCTAAATTTTCCAACCACCAACTTAACTCCATCTCTGCCTCTTGATCCAGATTTATCTTGTCTACATACCATAACCCTGCTTGCAGAGCTCTCGCCTTCACTCTCTACAGTGCTTGATAATATAATGGACCTGGGAAAACTACTTGAAATAAAGAGGATAACAGACCTATTAGCCTCACCAATTCCCTTAATGTCAAAAATTCTCTTTTCAGTACATATCAAATGTCCTTCCTTATTTTATTCACCTGGTAACAATAAAACCTCATTGACCGTGTCTATCATAAAACCTAAAAACTCCAAAGTGCGTGTTGGAGTCAAGACTGAATTCTCTTTGTTCACAATAAAACCTAGGTTCGCCTGTAATTCCTTCACCATATCCAATTCCTTCAGAAGCTGATTCAAACACTGAGACATTGTCAAAATGTCATCCAGAAAATGATAGTCCAAATTCCTCTCTCTCTCAGGTCAGTTACCATCACCCTCATTACCTTGGTGAAACACCAGGGTGCTGAGGGCAGACCAAATGGAAGGTTACAAAACTGCCAAATGACCTGAAGGTAAGGCTGATTGCTCTTTGCCATGGGTATTGAAAAGTAAGCATCTTTCAGATCACATTTTACCAATCAGAGGTTCTTCAACAGCATATCCCTCAAAAGATGGATACCCTCCATGTTGAAATGTCTGTAAACTAGAAACTTGTGCAAGTCTCTCAAGTTTATAACAGGTCTCCATCCCTTGTCTTTTTTCTCTACAAAGAATAGAGCACTCACAAAAACGTTTTCATCCTTGTTCACTTCTACAATTGCACATTTACACAAATACACTTTATCTTTACCTCTACCATGCTCAGTTGATCTCTACTCCAAAACCAATTCTCTTGGTAGTTCGTACTGAACAGGAATCTCCGTAAATTCTATTCTGAAGCCCTGAATAATCTCCAATACCCAAGGAGCCCATGTTATATTCTCCCACACTTTGGTGAAATATTTTAGTCAACTACCTGCTCTTCTTTGGAAAGAAGAAATCGCTGTACTCACCTTGGAGCCCAGAAGACCCCTGTCCATGAACCTTACTTCCTCTTCCTCATTGAAAGCATCCTATCTGAGAATAGAAGAATGCTCCGGCTCCGGCTAGGTAGCCTCTTTTACTTTGCCTATGACTGCAGCGGGACTTCTGGAATTCCCTGCCGGCAGAAAGTCCCCTTTTGCCAGCCTTGCCAGAAACACCTCCACTAAACATTAAACACATATTATTTTGAGCCTTGTCTAAGTTAGTGAAAGTGGCAACATTCCTAGGCTCTTACCCATGTCCTCACCAAATAATCCCTTTGGATTTTCACTAGCCTCTTTCCCCGTTAAGTCACCTACCTTAGGGTTAATTTTCATCAGTACTGCTTTTCTCCTTTCTGAGTTAAGGCCTACGTTCGCATTGCCCAAAAAAACCAAGAGCTCTCTGGCTCCATCCTTTTAACAGATGCAGGTCTAATGGAAGGCCCTTTATATATGCCTCCTCAGCCATATCTATTATTCATGCCAATGGTTCAATCACATCCAGGAGCCTATCCTGGCACTGTTTTAAGTAACTCTATAGTCCTTTCCGGGGATCCCTGCCCATTTTAAACAGAAAAGTGTTCAGCTCTGGATCCACAGGCAGACTTTAACATCAATAACAGGTATTGAACATTCTGCTTTTAATACGTGCCTTACATCTTTCTCTAGAATATTTCGAATCCATTTCTTAATGAAGTTGCCTACATGCTCCAAGGGCCACCATTCTGCACTCCTAGGATGCTTTATGTTATACGGTGAACACATCTCTTTCCCTAAAGGGTTTTTAACACTATCTTTTGACATGGAGGGAGATACCTCCTCTCCAAATAGATCATCTCCTCCATCATCCTCTTGATGGAGATCTAAGACATACTTGTCTACGAATTCCTCATCCCCTTTGATTTAATTATCCTCAATTCCTTGTGTGCCACTTAGGACACCTTTCTTCATAGACTGCATGCCGTTTTAAAATGCTATGACCTGCTACTCCTTTTAAATGTTTTAGTCCTTGTTCAATATGTTTAGCCTTCCTTTTCTTTTCACCTTTCTTTTAATTACTATCAGATTCTTCCTCTGATAAGGTCCAGTATTCATCATCTGAACCTGCTTTCCTTTTTCTTTTCTCCATTACCTTGCCAATGGTCTCCTGGAGACAACTTCTTATTTCATGTTGTATTAATTTATTTATAATTTCCTCACTCACTTTCCCTTCAGGGATCTCAATTAAATATTTTCTCTTCTCAGAAATGTTAGTTAATCTTCTTTCTCTTATTCTAATATAAAAATATTTTTAAATCAAATACCTTAACTTCCTTTACTCTCCTCAACACCCTAATACCAAAACTCTCCTGACCTAAAAACTTTGCTTCCACGGTCTGAACTCTGATGCCATTACTGTTACCAGGACCGGACTGGGAACGCAAACCGACCTTGGCAATTGATGGGGGGGGGGATTGCGCGTTTAAAACATTGGAGCTGCTTTTGTTACAGGTGGCCAATATTGCAGCTATGCTACTATACTCCCCCCTGGTAACAAAACGCCCCCCCCCCCCAGGGGTCCAAAACCAGCCCCCAACCTGGCGGCCCACGGGGAAACGCCCAGTGCCTGCTATGGCCAGTCTGGCCAAGACTGTAACTGTCAGTTGTCGTAACTCATCGTAACTGCACCAAAAAATGCCAGTGTATTATACACATTTATAATTGGGCAAAGCCCACTCTAAAATGGCTGCCAAATATCAAGGGATTTTGGCAATCCGTAATTGGCCAGAGCACTTTTCTAAATACTAGAGATCTGCCGTCTGTATCATACAGATCAGCTGAAACATAAGTTGAAGGCTACTCTACCGATGCTCGTGTCCCGCACATTACATGGCTGGGGAGCAGAGCTCTGCTGGCTTGAGGCTCACGAGCAATGTGTGAGCAGCAGGATTGCGCTCATTGTGCTGTTGCTTTACCGGCCTTAAGGAGACACGCGCCAGCAGCATCAAACTGTCGCTTTCCACCTGACGCTCATGCACACTTGTAAAGCGTGTATTTGGCATAATTGAAAAAACACAAATAAAACCACTAAGTTGATGCTCGAGAATCATGTATCTGGCACAGTCTCAAAAATACAATTAAGACCTTTCAATTACAAACAGTATTTTCTTTCTCTCGTTATAGATATATTTACTTTAGGGGTGGGCGGAGCTCACAGAGTTGCACTATGCTGAATTCCGCAGAATTGCATAAAAACTCTGCAGAATGCCATGGAGTTCTGTGAGCAGGCGGAGTTACTGCACTCGCCCACCCCTATTCATTACACATCCCCTGGGACTCCTGGCCTCTTGAAGCCAGATGCCAGAAGAGGCCTTTAGAAAGGCTTGCAGCCCCCTCCACCCCGGCCAGCTCGGTTTCTATAGGTTCAGAGTCCCTCACACGAATCTCCCTCTGGCACCAGTCACACAGGTACAAGCCTTTTATTTTCAATGGATAAGGATGGTGCAACGACGAGTGCCCTTAATGTCTCGCCAGCTCTCGGTGGTGCTCTGTCCGGGAGCTGCCACTCAGACATCCCAAGTGTAAGGATGGATGTCCGGGCTGTGCCACCCTGCTGCATCCCCTGAGGTGCCCTGTGTTTGCAATATAGTATGTGCCACCAGACTGGGCTCAAATCTGCCGGGTCGAGTATGCCTTCTTTCTTGCAACATGCTCTCCCTTTTATCCACAGAAGTAGATCCCAGCATGCCTCTCCCTTTTATCCACAGAAGTAGATCCCAGCACACCTCTCCCTTTTATCCACAGAAGTAGATCCCAACATGCTCCCCATTTTATCCATAGAAGATGATCCAACATGCTCCCCATTTTATCCAACGAAAATGATCCAACGGGCCCCCGCCAACCTTTTTTCACAGAAGCAGATCCCAACATGCTCCCCCTTTCATCCAAAAGAAGGAAATGTCACCTGCTGCCACTTCGTCCCTTGCAGGTATCTGCCAGGCTGGCATATTCATTTGGTCCTTCGTTAACTGAATACCACCAGGACAAATAGGCGGCATTGGAGCGCTATACTACTGTAAGAGAGAGTGCAATAGGAGGAGAGGGGGTGAAATATACAGTATAGAGCGATGCTTGTCAGGAGCGGGCTTGAATGGGCTCGGGAGAAAATATATGAAAGCACTAGAAAATGGAGGCAATGAGTAAAGATAAAAAAATAACAGGAGCACACGACTGGTGGAGAAAGTGAATGTGAAAGTAAAACAAACCCAAAAAAACAATGCAAGAAAAAGGAAAACAAGTATGGTTAATGTAGCTAGAACACAACTTTTGTGTACCTCTGGGGGAGAGGTCTGTCGTGAGACACTCGGCAATCATGACAGAGATGCTCTTTTGTCACATGCACCACGAGGCCGGGCGTGTCCGCCGACAAGTGGACACTTCAGGTGCATCTGAGTAACCTTGAAGCAAGTACTGACTGGGTCATGAAAGCCCAAAAGACCCGGTTCTGCCATTAGCAGCTCCCTCTGCCATTTGTGGACAGCAGGAGTGAAACCTGTTGAGTAATCTTGAACTAGACTTGCCTGGCACCGCCCCGCCTTGTGATGAAGCAAAGCTGGATGACAGAAATCGTCTGGCAGATCTAGCACATAGATAAAGTAGTAGCCCTAGAAAGTCTGAACCTGCTCTCCCACGACCTACTTACCTGTCAAGTGCCGGTTATGATTTTCAATCTGCCGCGCTGGTGTAACCACCTGGCGACTGTGAGAACCAAAGCAATAGCCCACCATAGCAACGCACACGAATGACGTCCTACTGCGAGTGTCTGCTGTCACACAGCTGTCAGGGAAACCAAAAAAAGACTGCAGCAGGTGTCTAGAGGTGGCATCCATTTTGGATTGGGCGCTTGACTGGTAACTGGGTAGTGGGAGATCAGGTTCAGACTGTGTATCTATGTGCTAGATCTGACAGATTATTTCTGGCATTCGGCTTTGCTGCATCGTAAGGTGGGGGTAGCCAGTTGGTGGCATAGACTGGTGGTAAACCCCGCCACGCGGCATAGACAGAGTTTTTGCCTAACTCTGCCCTCTAAGGGGACAGTGGAGTGACAAAAACTACAACCCTTAAGATAATTAAAGACAAACTACATGCCTATCATGTTTCCATAAATTGTAAACCAATTACAAACACCACAATCATCACTCTTAACAACTATAATATTGTATATATGAAATGTGCTACTTATCTCTATGTGGAGCCAAGGGCAAGCCCGTCCTGCGCCCGTCATCGACCGGAAGAGGCTGGGCTGGGCCAACCCACTTGGTTTTCCTTAATCTGGACTCAGGATTATGATGGGTGAATTTCATTTTTGGTTCCTTTAAACGAATACTTGGGGATATTTGCTATTCAAAGAGTTATTGTGCGATTGCTTGATCCATGTGGAAAAGAATGGCTCCTCCACCAAACTGTTACCTGTCCCGGTACTTGCCTGAGTCTCTACTATCAATGGCTTTTTGGCCTGGGTGGTCGGGGTAGTTTCTAAAGAGATAGAGCTGGCAAAGCGCAGTAGTTGTCGGCGGCCACTGACTGGTCCAGTCCTGTGAGCCCCCTTTTGTCTTCCAACTCCTCCCCCCAAACACATGCTCTCAGCCCGGCTGCTGCGCCACATGACATCGATTCGATCATGGTCCATTGATTCGATCATGGTGCCTGGTGGGTCCTGGAGCTCCGGCACGGCGATGAAACGTAGGAAGAGATCTGTTGAAACAATAGGGAGACCTACAGGCTGGAACTCTATCTAGACAGGTTGTTTAACACAGGGGATTTTGTTAATTCGCTAAAAGCAGAATTTGAGGCTATTTTGAGTGCCAAACTGAAACTGGTTATTTCCCGACTGTCGTCTATTGAGCTAACCTTGAGGCGTCTTGTGGAAACAAGAGATGCATGTATAAAAGGAATGGGAAGGGGTCCCACTCTAGAGCAGAGGAAGTTTGAAAATGCCACCTCCCATGCCACAGATGCAGTTTCTTGTAACACTAGTACACCGTCCACATCTGGTCTGGGTGACCGCCCACTGGTAATCAGAAGACATGGCCCTAGGGATTGACTTGAGGCCACCAATGCTGGTGTAAGAAGGGGCAGTACACCAATGTCCTCGGGAAGTTGACAGCCACTAGGCCCTATGCCAGTTGGACTACCCACTAGTGATGGACCCTCTACATTACATCTTCCGCCCGCGTCTTGTCTTTATGTGGTAGTTTTTGCAAATGTTCCTGTGCTACCCATGGATACCGGTGAAACAACCATTGAACTGAGAAACAAGGTTGCTCGTTGGCTGAATAACAAGATTAATTTTCCAGTTCGCCCTGTTTGCCCAGTTAATGATATTTTAATGGTCCGAAGGATTGGGTGAGTGGGGTGTAATGAATGTGCTTTTCACAAAAAGGACACACCCAAACCCTGCACTCCCACCTGGGAGGCAAATTTACCACTGCACCCCCAAATAATATACACTTTGAACAGCACCCCCCAGGTGAGGAAAAGTCGCAGCACCCCCTTAGGCGAGGCAAGAAACCAAATTCAGGTGCACTTGGAATAACATACACATTTATTAATAAAACAATTTGAAACGGTAGGCCAAATATATCAGTAAATGCAGATTCTCAGGTACGAACTAAGTAAAATAAACAATTAGAATAGAATGCAGTATATACAAAAAGCAAAGAGTAGAAAATATATATATAATTGTTAGGAACACCTCACCGACTGAAGTTGCATCATCCTTGCCAGCTCAAGCCTTGGGAAGCCCGTCAGAAAAGCCCAGGTAGGAGATTCAGTCAGGACTCAAGTTCCGTCACCTCCACAGCAATACGTCTATTCTGTGGGGAACTTCCACCTGGGCCCCGTCGGCTCCCAGCTTAAATATCATTATTCAACGTGAGGCGAAGCTTCTAGAAAACCTCGCCCCCTTCTCATGAGAAAGAACCGAGCTGGCTGTACCAGTCTGCGTCAAGGCCAAGACGGGGGCTGACCACACTCCCATATGTTGACTAACCCTGGGCATAATACTTCGCTACGCTCACGGAGCATGCAAAGTTTGTACTACTACGCAAATTGCACGTAGCAGGGTGATAAACTGTGCTAATAGACGTAGCGTAGCAGCAGTATAATAAACACCTACAAATGCTTTCATAAAGCATTTTTCTATGCTTAAAAAGCATATAAACAATTCACAAAAGTGAACTTTAACAATAAAATATCAAGCAATGAGAGAGGTGATGATTTTGTGGTCCCCCCTAACCTAGGGGGAGGACCAAGCAGATGCCTTGAACACAAAAAGCATATCATGTGAACGATTCAGTGGTGGTCCCTTCCTCCTAGGACCACCCAAGCACAGTTATGGGCAAAAATACAATCCCAACCAAAGGCCCTGCAAAGCATTATGGGACGAGATTAGCAGTGGGCGTGAATATTATAGTGTCCAATATCAAAATAATTCTACAAAGAGCTGCAGTTCAACTAGTCGTTACTAGATGGCCCTCACAAGTCAAATGCAAAAGCATTGAAATTATTAATACATCAAGCTGCAGTTCCACTAGTCGTTACTAGATGTCCCTCACGAGTCAAATGCAAAAGCATTGAAACCCTTTCATGAAGCTTTTGCATTTGACTCGTGAGGGACATCTAGTAACGACTAGTGGAACTGCAGCTCTTTGTAGAATTATTTTGATATTGGATACTATAATATTCACTGCCCACTGCTAATCTCGTCCCATAATGCTTTGCAGGGCCTTTGGTTGGGATTGTATTTTTGCCAATAACTGTGCTTGGGGTGGTTCTAAGAGGATGGGACCACCACAGAACTCGTTCAAAGATGTGCTTTTTGTTTTCAAGGCATCTGCTTGGTTCTCTCCCTAGGTTAGGGAGGATCCCAAAATCATCACCTCTCTCACTGCTTGTTAATTTATCGTTTTCAATTTTGTGAAATTACTATATGCATTTTTAGCATATAAAGACAGAGATATTTATTTTAACTTGCACTGTGCAAGATGCCTTTGGCAATTATTGTACAGTGCAGTCAAGCACACAGCTACGCACTATGCAATTTGCATAGCTACGTGTAGTTCTAAATGTACTTCGCATAGCTACGTGAAGTGCTACTACGCAAACTACGCCCAGGGTTAATTTTGACTTCGAGGCAGAGTTGCACATTCCACAGACACTTCCCACAACATATTCCAGTTCACTCTGGTCGGTGAGGTGCGAAAAACAAGTGAGGACAAAAACCTGCCCTCCCCACTTTGCAGCTACGTGTGAGCAGCAAGACAAAGCCAGAAAACAAGATGACATGAGGCCATGTCAAAGCCAATAGTAAGAACTCATAATTAAGCAAAGCAAAGTCAGAAAACAAGATGACATGAGACCATGTCAAAGCCAATAGTCAAAGTCAGAAAACAAGATGACATGAGGCCATGTCAAAGCCAATAGTAAGCACTCATAAATGTCCAACACCGAGCACAAGTGTGCACCACCGCTCACAACACTGCACTTCGAGACCAAAGAGTACATTCCACACCTCTCTCTCGCTTTCAAATGCAGATCCCACACACTCTGCTCTTGGCAAGACTATTCTACTCCGTGACAGCTCCCACTGAAAGACAGCAAGATTACAAGAAAGAAGAGAAGCAGGCATATGCAGGACCGTCTCATATATCCAGGCTAGGGTAAAATAACACACTAAAGTCAATTAAAATGGTGATAGTTGAAGGTCATCATAGGGTGCCAAACCACAAGAGTGGCTCTTTCATTACATGGGGCTGCAGCAATAGTGTTTTAATGGCGACTATGTTGTAGTGTATTTTCTGAGTCCTCAACTAGTGGGTGGGTTGCTGTCCCAGGCTATCAGGTGCCTACCCCAACCAAAATCGATTAATCTTTTGGCACTTTCTTATTTTTATAACACTTCAGCACTTGTGCCCATGCCCGTACAGGGTAGATCAGAAGGGGTCCAGCCTGTGGAAACTGACCTCCTACCTTTTTGCAGCCCTTTCCACTCTATCTGAGGTGGATTGACTTCCTGCCGTTTTTGCTGTTTCTAATAGCCCACAAAAGGCAACAACTTGTATTGGCCTGGAGAAGTTCCAACAGAACCCATATCCGGCTTGCACTATGGACATTGGAGGTTCAGTTAAAAAACATCTACCTGTTCTTCAAAAACCTGCCCCCTGAAATTCCTTAGAAGATGTAGTATCTCTGTCTGCTTCCCAGGACTGGCTCCGGCCAGTAACAGCTATATTCTGCAAAGTAGCTCAGACAGCCAACTCTCCCCCACCACCAGGGGCCGCAAACTATTATATCCTGGAACATTGTGGGCCTAGGGGGTAGATTGCCCCAAGTGGACTGGGAGGATTACAATGACAAACCAGGAATAAGCATGTTCCAGGAGACTTGGAATCTAGCGGCATCTGAGAGACATGGCTTTAAAACCTTTTAAACTCCGGCCCTGAACACAAGTGCTGGCATAGCCTCTGGGGGCCTAACTATATGGATTAGCACCTAATTAGGGTGTCAGGTGAAGCAGTTTAATATTAATTCCCATGATGTTCTGCGGCTAGAATTTGCGTTGTGGAATGGTAAAAAAACTTCTTCTGTACAATGTTTATAAAAGAAAAAGTTCCACAGCATCATAATTTATATTGATAGCTCAGCTGAGAGAATGTATACCAGTGGATAACAAAAATATTGCTATTCTAGTTGGAGGTGATGTTAAGATATGTTTTGAAACGTCAGTTTTAATTAGGGATATAGCAAGCAATGAAGATCTGCAAAAGGGTATTACCCAACAACTTGGACCCTGTATTCAAACCACATCTTAAGTAGCCTTACAAATGATAGAGCTTTCACTTTCATGCAGTTTGAGAGCCTGTAAGGCCGTACCCCCTTGGATCTAACCTACATTTAGAAGGGGAGCATACACAAGTAATATTGATTAGTTTCTTTCTCCAATCGTGGTAATCACTTATTGATATGGAGGTTCAGAATAGATACAAAAGCGATAATTTTCCTTTGTTTCTAACTCTTGAGAACAGCCCAGCCTTTGTAGACCCTTGCTATGGACTGCCTAGGGGGAATTGGCTATCACAACCAAGAGGAGGAACGTTAGAAGGGATACTATGGTTACTAATGATGTCACCCTTGGCCAAATATATTGTTGCATAACTCCTTTTTTGTCAGCAATGGGTGATCCTGATCTCTCTCCTCTTGCTGTTATGAAATCCCATGGCGACTGCTTTGAGATATTACGGAACACCTGCATCACCAAAATTACATCAAGACATAATTACACACACAGTGGCAAACATTCTTGGTATGATAAAGAGTGTAAAAAAGCAAAAACCCTCCTGGTCAAAAGTACTAAAAGTGGTCCCAATCCCTAATTCAGGAAGCTTGGGGTAGATATAAAGCGATCCTTAAGCATGCCAAGATATCTTGGAACTCTTTGATATGTGGGGATGTCATGGATGCTATTCGGAATAAGAACCAGGCAACATTCTGGCATGTGCTCAGTCATGGAAGTAAAACCACTACGATGAGACTGGAATCTAACATCTTACCCAAGGACTGGGTCACCCATTTTGAATCCCTTTATAGTGTGGACAATATGTTGACCTGGATAGGGTTGACCGGGAGATGTCTACTGATCTAAACATCCTAGTGGATGACTCTCCCGGGCTACCACAAGAGTTGACTAACGCTGCAATGTCATTCACCCTTGCTGAGAGACAGCAAGCTATTTGTGATCTGAAAGCTGCCAAGGCCCCAGGCCTTAACAAGATTCCAGGGGATTTGTATAAGTCAGAACTGGTGGTAGAATTTTCAATGCCATTTTGGCTGGGAGGCCAATCCCGGAGGGGAGCAAAACTAGTCCCCATACATAAGAAGGGTTCAAAATCTGACCCAGTCAATTATTGGCCTATAAGTCTGACTGACATAGCCCAGAAGATCTTTAGCAAACAAATTTTGTCCCGCTTGAATTCTTGGATAAGAAACAACAACATACTGTCCCAAATCCAAGTGGGGTTTTGTCCAAAAATGAGCACTGTTGACCAAGTTTTTAGATTTCTGATGTTGAGATGGAAGACAGTAGATTTAAACAGAGGATATCTCTATGTATTATTTGTGGACATCAAGGCTGCATCTGATATGGTTCCCAGAGCAAGACTCTGGGCAGTCTTGAGGGGTCTGGGCCTTCCACATGTGTTAGTGGAAATTATTGTGCAGCTCCATTCTGAGAACTACGCCCAAATAAGATGGAGCCCTAATGGTGAAACAACCGACTGTATAGTAGTTCTTTTCCTACTATTTATAAACAAGTGTGTTGAATTTTTTAATAGGGTGTGAAAATTATTCTCCAGTCCTGGGTAGTGCCAAGATTCCAGCACGGTTATTCGTGGACGACACCCTCCTGGTGTCAAAAACTTCAAAGGGTCTGGAAACTGCTCCATACATTCAGTCTTTTTTTCACTAACCAAGGGTTAGCTATAAATGGCAATAAAACAAAATTCATGGCAATCCACCCCCACAGACAATTTTGTGGTACGTAAGGTTGGGGGGAGCATACCTGGAAAGGGTAGCAGATTTCGACTACCTGGTTATTCGATTGCCCAGTACCAGGTTGTGGAATAGTCAGGTTATTAAGAGTGAGCTTCTCCTTAACCATTGAGCAGCAGCCACGTTGCGCTTTGCAAAAAATACTACCTTTCATCCAATGTCTCCACTACTGGAAATTTGGAGAACTCAAGCTGTGGCGGCAGCTATATATGGTTCTGAACTTTGGGGCTATAGTAATATGAAGACTCTGGGGGTAGATGAAAATACGTTTCTGAGGCCAGCATTGAAAGTCCCCCAAATTAGGCCCCTGGTCTTTTTTTAAATTGGACCTGGACATTTCTGTTGTGGTGAGGCTGAAACCTGTTTTATACTGGCTAAGATTATGGTTGATTCCTGAGCTGGAACTATTTAGTATTGGGCTGATGGACATTCTTAGTATGTCCAGGTGTGCTACCACACTGCAATGATTAACGTATGTCAAAAAGACTCTTTGTATATTGGGATTCTGTGACTTCTGGCGATGTCCTGAGTCCATTAACACCTCCTCTGCCAAAAAGGTAAAAAATGCATTATGAGAGCATGAGAGGATGACAATATTTCAATCAACTAGCCACAGAGTGCAGCTGAGTATCTATTAAACCAAAAGTGTGACCCAAAATGTGAAACTTGTCTAGACGAGATTGACCCGCCGTTCATTAGATCACTGTATATAATATTTAGGCTTGGAACTCTGCCGCTGACCTCCTTCACCAGCAAGTGGAGGCCCTGCCCAGAGGGCAGTGCACTCTGCCTGGCATGCGGGATAGTTGATGAAACAGACAACCATTTACTCTTTTTTTGGCCAACATTTGAAGGACCACGGAGGCGCTTATTGTGCCTCAGTGCAGATACCTGGGAATATGCCAACACAAACTGGCTTTGCGACTCTGCAGGTCAGACACTTGGGATTTAAAAAAATCTTTTGGCCCTGGGAACTGTGTCCCTGGTGCCTCATCGAGGCTCGGGGAGGGGGGCCACATGCCCTCCTCCCAAAAAAAGAGGATTTTGTGGCACCTCCTTGGCCCTGGCCCACCACGGGGGGAACCCCCTTGTGGCATGTGGCATCCCCTCCCCGAGACTCGATGAGGCACCAGGGACCCAATTCCCAGGGCTGAAAGTATTTACAAAAAAGGGGAGGGGCTGTTCAGCCCCCTTCCTGCGCTGTAAAGGCCCCGGGGACCCCATCACCCAGAGCCAGCTCACAGATAGTGTCTTGAGGAGGCAGCTCACAGATAGTGTCCTGAGGAGCCCTGCCCCAGGACATCGCAGGCTTTTTGAAAAACATTTTGCTGCAGAATTGCAGATCCTCTATAAATTCCTGGCAAAATTGAATAAAGAAAAATGACCTGGAGGTCAGAATAGCCCTACCTTCCCTCCTTATGTGTTTTTGTTTCCCCTTTTCTTCCAGGACTGGGGACTGAGTCCAGAGTCCTAAGATGGCTGCCACCACATCCTTATGATGTGGTGGCAGCCAACTAAATCTCACCATGAGATCTGTCAGCCCTGCGGATCCTCTCAGGCGTGATATATATACATTTTTGGAGCATTAGTTTCTCAAATGCTATAAACAGATTTACACCAGATCAAAAAAGCACTCTTTCTACCAAATTTGGTGTAAATCCGTTCAGCAGTTTGGGCTGTAGCTGCATCTAAAGTTCCTATGGAAAAATGAAAGGAGAAAATTAGTTATAGGCCATCATTTTTCTCGGCCCCAACCTGATGGATCACCCAGAAACTTTTCAGGACTGACCTGAGGTGAAAAAAAATGTTTTGGAAAGTTCCGTGAAGATTCGTCTTACGACGTCAAAGATATAAGCAAACCAAAAAATGCATTTCACATGGAATCACGATCCTAACTATAACTGCTCAATGGCAACTGCCACAGGGTAATATATGAATATATGTATGTATATACACATATACAGGGTAATATATGTGTATATGTATGAATATATATACATACACACATACATACTACACTGGCAGCAATAAAGTCATTGCAGCTATGGTTGAATCAGAACTTCCATGGATTTATCAATAACTTTGGCTCCTCTGGACGAATTTGCACAAAATGTTGAAAACAAATGCCACCCACTTGGTGTTCTTCATGGCAAATTTCATGCAGAATTGTCAAGCGAGAGTCAGAAAAATGGGGGGGGGGGTGCAGATGTGCCATTTCCCATAGGTTTTTTGCTTTTTGATACAGAATGAATGATTAAACAGAATAACACTGAATTTGGCAGGAAGGTCAAACTTTACTCAAGGAAGTGCTTTTGTGTAGTTTAGCATAAATTGTTTCAGAAGTTTTTGAGACATTAGCATTGAAAAAGGTGTTTGGGTTGGGCATGGAGAGGTTACATTTTAGAGATATCTGAACTGTTAATTTGTATATCCTCTGCATATTTGCAAATCTTCAGAGGGTTCACAAATTCAATTCAAAGCATAAAGGCACGATTGGATGAAGAAGCTTTTACTCCTATCCTGCACTGTGAATTGCAAATCCCGCAAATGATTCAGGATTCTGCTACATGCTGATTTACTGGCCTTCTGAGAAACATTTCTGTTGCGGCTACCATTACCCAACATGGTGCACCGATCACTAAATTGAGAAATAGCAAAAGAAAAAGGGCAGGTTGAGTACACCCTGAGCCCCAGGCTAATTGGGGGACTGAAGTAAAAGACGAGGCAGGAAGCATAGAGGTAAGTAACTTGTGAGTTTATTCCATTGAATTCAGCACCCACGACCGAGCGCTCCCACTGCGTACCAGGATCTCTGTCAACTGATTAACGTTAACAGAATCCTGGCATGCATCGTTCAGAGCCCGATCGTGGAACAAGGTTTGAACAATGCTTTGCAGTCACGAGATCAGAGACATCCACGCGCTGGGGACAGCGCGAGGATGCCTCCACGAGATGCTACACACTACAACTTCTCCCTCCCCACAAAGAACAAAGTAAAGGAAGAGCAACAATGCGAACAAATGAACATGTAAAAGAAACAATGGTGAGCATAACTTGTAAGTAAATGCGCAGGTACCTATGGTAAGTCTAGGTTACAAATTCATGACAAAACATAATCATTAAATCTGGGAGGTAATCTTCTTTGACGGGTGCCCAAATCACCAGTTTGCAAAGAAACATCACCAGTCGTTGCTGCAGCCTTTGTGAGACAGGACTGTCGTGCTGACTGATGTGTGAGGTTAAACACCGAGAAGCAACAGTTTTTCCAGCATTACCTTCATTTTCAGGAAGAGGCACACTAGATGTAAGATCACGCAACAAGCTAGTCCAGTCACAATGTTCAACCTCCTGTTTGGACAATTTGAGCAAAGAACTAACCTGTGAGTAAGAGAGATGCACCAGCGATCTTTTATTCCACCACCCCTTACTGCCAAGCAGCGCTGATCCTTTGCTCACATCAGTAACCTGAACTGGAGCAGAGAATTTAGACAAATCCTTAGATACCTTTTTGGGGTTTTTGATAAGAACCCAATCGTTAACCTTTAGATCCATATTGCTAAAACTTTTCCCTGCATCATGCATAGATTTCATAAGACTCTGCTTCTGTAACACACGAGACACAAGACTTTTGTCAACTTGACTATGATTGTCGTGTTTGTTCTGCAACCAATTGGGACACAAATTGTTGTGGGCATTCCTTCCCCTCAAAAGGGTGAAAGGTGGAACCCCTGTGGTGCAATGAGGTGATATGTTATAAGACCATAATTTGGCCTCAACAAAATCTTGTACATATTGACCAGAGGAAAGAGCTGCCTGAATAGCGTCCTTAACTAACCTGCTTGCCCTCTCGACCAATCCATTAGACGCTGGAGAATACAAAGCAACCTTATAATGACTAACATCATTCTTCGCTAAAAATGTGCACATCTTATGGGAGACAAAATGGGTACCATTGTCGGTTACAATAACAGAAGGCGAACCCTCAACTGCAAAAACCTTCTTCAAGAATTTAATGGCATTAGTGGTACTGGCTGCATCACAAAACATATGATAAATCCATTTAGAATGATAGTCAACCATCAAGATGAGGAATTTGAGAACATGAGGCAAAACATCATAAGGCCCTGAAAAATCGAAACCAACCTTGTCCCAAGGCCTGTTGGGAAAGGGAACGGGATACAAAGGTGTACTCATCAACTTCCATTTCTTATCTGACAATAGACATTCAGCGCACGAATCAATACAAAATTTGACCTGAGGTTCCAAGGAGGGCCACCAATAATACAACTTAATCAGTTGAGAGGTTTTGGTAACACCTAAATGACCATGGTGCGCAGATTTAATGATGTCTTCCCTGAGACTTTCCGGGGGAACAAATGATTCATGTCACATGACCATGCCATTAACGAGGGACAACTCAGATGCCACCATGGCAAAAGCTTTCAACTCACCGGAAAGCTTCCTATTCTCCGGCCATCCCTTAACAATGTACTCCATGACCTGTTTGAGGATTTTATCCTTGCTGTAAGCTTCCATCCATATATGTTCTGTGATGCTGGGGCATTCCTTGATGGCATCTAAGGCTGCCACGACACATTCAGTATCCTCAAAATCCTCAACTTCAGAGTCATCATGAAAGGCCATGCGTGAGAGACAGTCAGCCCTGAAATTCTTTCCACCAGAAATATGCTTAATAGAAAAGTGAAACTCTTGCAACTTCGAGAGCAATCTAGCCAGTCTAGCTGAAGCCTTACCAAGCCCTGTACCATTGAGTATATGTATAAGGGGTTTATGGTCAGTAAAAAGTTCAAATTCACGTCCCCAAATGTAATTTTTGAGTTTGTCAATTGCCCATACGCAAGCGACGGCCTCGCGTTCAATAGTACTGTAATGTGTCTCGGACTGTTTAAGCATTCTTGATTAAAAGGCTATAGTGTGTTCCTTTCCAGATACCCATTGACCTAGGACTGCACCCAACCCTGTGAGACTAGCGTCCACCATGATGAAACATTTAGAACCATCCTGAAAAGAATGTAAAGCAGGTGCCTCAATAATCAATTTCTTCACTTGGTCAAATGAAGACTAGACTTTTAACCCTTACATAGTAAGGCACGCAATGGTTCAACAGTTTGAGCATAACCCTTAACAAATTGTGCGTAATATTCTGCTAAATCCAAAAATGATAGAAGGGTATCTTTGTCTTTGGGAGGAACAGCATGACTGATGCCTTTAATGAGGGACAACTTGGGTTTGATGCCCTCTGAAGACAAAGTGTGACCCAAGCAATCCAATTGCTGTGTACCAAATTGACATTTGTCAGTTCTAATGGTCATACCTGCTTCATCCAATTTGCTCAAGACTCTGGTCAAATTGTTCAAGTGTGTTTCCCAATTATCTGCAAACACCAGGATGTCATCCTGATAGGCCTGGACCCCCGGCATGTCTCTAAAAAGATTATCCATCATCTTCTCAAAAACACTAGCTGCGGAGGCCAGGCCAAAAGGTAACCTAAGATACTTGTACGCCCCGAAGGGTGTGACAAATGTGGTCAACTCTTGAGAATCCGTTGTCAAAGGTATCTGGTGATAGGCTGAGCGGAGGTCAATGATTGAAAAAAACTTTGCCCCCCCAAGACTGGCAAGAAGTTTGCAAATTTTAGGGATGGGATGACAGTCAATCAAAATGTTTTTATTCAAAGTGCGCAAGTCAGCACACAACCTGACCTCCCCAGATTCTTTCCTGACAATAACAATGGGAGACACCCATTTCAAGGAGTCGCACGGTGCAATGACCCCTTCATCACACAATGACTTAAGAACTGACTTAAGCTCATCCCTCACACTGAGGGGCAAAGGACGTACTTTGTGAACAATGGGTTAGGCATCTGGCTTAAGTCGAATTTGATGCTGGAAGCCTTTAACAGTGCCTAATGTGTTTGAGAATAAACTAGGAAACCTATCTAAAACCTTTTTGACATTTAGGGTGTAGTCTTCAAGACCTAGGCAATCCACTTTGTCTTGTTCATCCTCCAAAATCCCAGCTCCGGTAAAACCCAGTGGAACATCGCCCAGAGCAATGGGATTCTCAGAGCCTGGAATGAGATACAATCCCATTCTTGCAAGATCTTGCCATCCAATTATGTTGCGTCATTTGACTGCAACATAGACTTTATCTAAAATTGATCTTCCCAAACATTCCAATCTTGAATTAAAGTAACCCAACATTTCTATTTCAAATTCGCCGAATGCTTTAGGGTTAACATCTGTCTGAGTTAAGGTAATAGAACCTTGCCATTTATCAAAAAACATGACATCCGACAATATCGTTATAGGCGAGCCAGAATCTGCCATAATTGGGATTTCTACTTTCCCAAATAATGCAATCCCCAAGGGACCTCTGACATTATTACTGTTGAATACAGAATTGCATTCAACTGTTAAGAGTACATCATGTAATTGCTCCATGCAACCATCAAGAGCCTCAGAAAATTCTACACTGTTAATTCTAGTAGTTCTTTTAGCAGATCTACAGACACCTTGAAAGTGGCCTATTTTTTTTTACATAATACACATCTTTTGCTTACAGCAGGACACATAGGATTATTGCTAAGATGTGACTTCGACCCACACCTATAACAACTTGTGTTACCCTTTCTCATAAATTGCTTAATATGTCTGTTAAGGTTCACGGCATTGATGCAGTCCCCAGTTTCATTTCCAGAGGTCTTGACCAAGTTGACGGATTGATCATTTTGAAGTGCTTTAGAGGTGATAATGGATCTCTCAATGCTCTTGGCAATGTCAATTGTTTTCAGGAGTGTGGGTTTCCTGCAACTAAGGAGGCGTTCTTGAATTTTCCTTGAAAAGCAAGAGAAAACAAACTTGTCATGAATGTAGATATCAAGATTTGCCTCAAACTCACAAGTGGAGGCTAAGACTCGTAGTTCCGAGATGTATTCATCTACAGTCTCATCTGCACGTTGTTTTCTCCTGAAAAAGTTGTGTCTCTCTAACATTATATTTGGCTCTTGATCACAATGTTTTGCCAAACGTGTAGACATCCCAGTGTTCCAAATCGCCAGCCTCTGCTAGAGGTGTGGGAAAAGGGAGTAAATTCTCAAAAACATGCTGTGCAGAAAGTCCCAAGCAACCATAAAGAATCGCAACTTTGCGAGTAGGTGAAAACTTGACTGCATCGATTGCTACAACATGATTTTCAAATGCTTTTATCCATTGTCGCCAGGGGATGCTGGGTTTACCTGGATGCTGCAAGAAAGGAGGTGGCTGTTCAAATTGCTGAGATGTGGCCATGAAAGCAAAAGAATTGAATCTGACAATATTAAATATTGTACATGCACTAAAATGTAAAAGTGGAAAGAGCAATAAAATTAACACAGCACCTGTAATAACTGTAAAATTAAATACTGTCAATGCAATAACTGAACGTAAATAAAAGCTTTAACATATAATCTTAAGGATCAATACTGCACAGTACTTTAAAGGGAGGTGAGCCTGTCACCAAAGTTGCAGACAAAGAATAAAGTCAAGTGTCTGTAACTAGGTGAGCCTATCACTGAAACTGAAGGCTTTAAATAAGGAAATCGAAAATATTTAAACAAGGTGAGCCTATCACCGAAGAAGGCCCCAAATATGCAAATGTGGAATTTTAAAGCAAAGTAGCAAGGTGTGCCTGTCACTGTAGGCGTGGACAGGCTTAGATCCTACCTGTATCGTTGAAACGCTGGAAGCGGCAAGGCTGTAGCGTTGTAATAGTGCAAGCAGCCCAATCCAATATGGCCGCCTGCTTGATGACGCAGACACGTAATGCCGGGTTGAGCTGCTGGTGACGTCAGGCAAACGGAGCAGCTCCGAGTCAATTGCAGCCAAGGTGCGAGCCAGGCTGATTAAGGTTGCGTACCATGCCAGAGAATGAGGGACGAAGGAATAAATCGGAGTGTCGAAAAGAAGCAGGGAGCAGCAATGGGTGGAGCTGTGCGGGCCGTGGAGAAATCCTTTAAAATCGGCCGGTGGGTGCTGAGCGCGTGGGCTCCTCTGGTCGTCGCCAAATGAAGTGAAAGACGAGGCAGGAAGCGTAGGGGTAAGTAACTTGTGAGTTTATTCCGTTGAATTAAGCACCCACGACCGAGCGCTCCCGCTGCGTACCAGGATCTCTGACAGAGATCCTGGTACGCATCGTTCAGAGCCCGATCGTGGAAAATGGTTTGAACAATGCTTTGCAATCACGAGATCGGAGACATCCACGCGCTGGGGACAGCGCGAGGATGACTCCACGAGATGCTACACACTACAGGGACCCTAAAGGGACTCCGTGACAAAGAAATATGGGGCACATGCATCAATGTAAAATTTTGCGAATCCTTAATTGCGAATTTTAACGATTCGCAAATAACGAATCGCAAAAACAGATGCAACAAAAAAATTGCGAAAAAATAAAGAATCGCTAAAATTCGCAAACGCTACTGCGAATTCGCAATTAGCGAATTCGCAAATAGCGAAGTCGCATTTGTGATGCATCTTGATGACATCAGAACCAGGAAGTGAGCAGCACAAGCCCCATTCCCAGTGCACAGTCAGAGGGAGAGGAGGGAGCTGGCTCTGGGAGCTAACTAGCAGTGGCATTGAGCAATTGGAAAAACCTGGTAACTGCAAGAAAATGGAAAGCACACAAACAGCAGAGGACAGCCAATCAGGCAGGAAGCGGAAAATGAAATTCTCAGAAAAAGAAAGTGACACACTCATTGAGAGAGTTGTCCACAGCCATGATAAGCTGTTTGGGAAACAATCATTGAAAGTGGCAGAGCAGGAGAAAAGGAAAATATGGATCCGGATCCAGAACCGGGTGAATGCCAGTGGGGTGACACACCGCACCATCGATGACCTGAAGAAAAGATGGTACGACATGCGCAGTCGGGCCAAGGAGCGCATAGCTGCCCGTCTGAAGGAAGCAAGGAAGACAGGAGGGGGAACACCGATAGACACTGGGAACACTACCATGGAGGAAATGGTTGAATCCACTATCCAGCCTGAAGCTGTTGTCGGTGTGACACAGCTAGACACGTCAGGAGCAGCAAACACATCTGAAGGTAAGATGACTGCATGTTACCATTGACCTAAATAATAAAGGTAGTACACCACCCCAGTACAGCACAAGTGCACACTCAGAACATCCAGTACACAATGTATCCATGAAGGGAAGTGCATTATGGGAGATGTAGGCAGGTCAAGCATATACAATGTCAAACACACAAATAGGCTAAGAACAACTCAGAACAGTGAACATATTCCAAATTTAATGCCAAAGTAAAAATATGATCACTGTGACATGACATCCCATACTTAAATTAATGCTGGTTTTGCACTGTTAAATCTCACAGATGCAGAACATGTAGAAGCTGAGGATAGTGACAACCAGGACATACAGGACATCAGCGCAGTTGAGGATATGGACACACCGGTGTTGCCAACAAATCCATCCATTGCCCCAAACACACGCAGGGCAACTGTCCCACCACTGGTCACCATGGAGTCTGACGATGAGACAAATGTACCACATGAGTCCAGGCATGGCCCAGCCACATCCATCCCAAATCCACAAACACAGGTCCGCAGAAGTAATGTCAGTGTCCGGCGTAGAAGAGCCAGATCACGCAGAACACAGCAGGAGGAGCAACCAAATGATGTCTGGGGTGGTCTTGAGGGACAGATGCTCCGCATGCAGCGCCTGCAGACCAAGAACACACGTTTAGTGCAGTTACAAATTGGGAAGATGGCAGACAACATTGCAGTACTGTGCGATAGTGTGCAGCAAATGACCAAGGTTATGCAGGAGGGACATGCATCACAGAGAAGAAACCATCGGCAACTAATGCAGCACCTCAAAAGCTATGCCAAATCCAACAATAGGCTGGCCACATCAACTGCACTGCTGGCACGTAGGTCTGTGACCATGCAAACAGAAATGTGCCATTGGAGCGGGGATGTGGCGAAGGCACTGGACCAGGTAACCAATGCAGTGGAACTGCTGAATGCTACCACAATTGGGGCCAACATGTCCACGCAGGAAGAGGGTAGTGAGGGGCCTCAAGCTTGAGTAGCATAGCTATGCCAGTTGCCACTGCAGGAAAGACGCAACACACGCAGCAGTACCCCCTCAGCTTCCAACATGAGGGATGAGGATGCTGTCTCTGACAGGCGTCTGGGTGTTCGTGGGAGAAAGCGCTAGCCTGCTATATACAATTGCATACCGATATGGTGACGTAACCATGGATGTGATCGGACCTTTTGACTGATTGACAAGTCATTATTTATTTTTAATACACTTATGTCCATTACTTAAGAATCCTGTGCCACTGGCCACATTGAAAGTGTGCTCCGACACTCATGCCATATTTCCTTTGAATAAACCGTTCTGTGATTGCAATATACACTGTTTGTGTCATCATTACTCACCTCAGAAATAGTTTTGTGTGATGTCCAATCTTCTCCTGCGCCCTTCTGCTGCGCTTGCCCCTTGTGCTGCACGGCGCTGTGGCACTTGCTGGTCCTCATCCTCGGAGTCGCTGTCAGACACCTCGATCTCCATTCCACCCCTCGTTGCTATATTGTGCAGCATGGCACATGCTGCTACTACCTTGCAGCATTGTTCAGGGTTGTATTGGAGTGCTCCACCAGTCTTATGGAGGCATCTGAATCGGCTCTTCAGCAGCCCAAATGTGCGCTCTATGATGTTCCTTGTTGATATATGTGCAGCATTGTACCTCTGTTGGTTGGCAGTTGTGGGATTGAGGTAAGGCGTCAGAAGGTAATTACGCAAGGCGTATGCGCTGTCACCTGCATGTGGGTAAGCAAAGGGTCAGTGGCAGTTTGACATTGGCATACGTACAATGACTGTGAGTATCACCTACACATATTTACCAAGCAGATGTGCCTCTCCAAATTCTCCCCTGACCAGACGGGTGTGAATGCCACTTTGCCTGAAAATATATGAATCATGTGCACTCCCAGGAAATTGAGCCACTATATCAGTGATTATGTATTTGGCATTGCAAACAACCTGAATATTAAGGGAGTGATAGCATTTTCTATTTCTGTATATGTATTCCTGTGCTGCAGGGGGACATATTGCCACATGTGTGCAATCGATGCAACCTATAACATGTGGGAAGCGAGCTATCTGGTAAAACTCCTGTTTTGTTTTCGCAAGGTCATGCGCGGTGGTGGGGAAATTGATGTGTGAGCCGATCCTGGCCATCATGGCATCAAGGAATGCTTTGAATATTCTTGAAAGTGCGCTTTGCGACACACCTCCAGCTACTGCAATGACCCCCTGGAAGCTGCCTGACGCCAGTAGGTGTAGGCAACATAGGACCTGCACATGCGTTGGGATAGCATTGGTCCTACATGTCTGTCGTTGCAGTATGGGATCCAATTCATTGATCAGGTCATGGATCATTGCTGCATTGAGCCTATACTTATCGTATATCTCATCCTCTTGCTGTCCTAGCAAAGTTATGCGGACTCTGAAGATGCGCTCATTAATTCGCCTCCGTCTGTGTCCAGCAGCCAGCAGCCTCATCCTCCTCGCCATCAGGTACATCCCTGCCATTGTGAGATGTGGTAGCTAATTCTGGGTGTGTTTCAATGGGTTTAAGTAGAATTTCAGCTGTATCTGATTTGCACTCATGATTACCACCTGGTTGTGATCCTTCTTATTTTGCACTCGCAAAATTGCGAATTTCAGGTAATTCGCAATTTGCGAATTTTCATGCATCTATTTTGCGATTCCTTATTTGCGAATCGCTATTTGAGGCGCAAATAGCGATTCGCTAATACTATTCGCAGAATGTTTTACGATTCTTTAAATTAGCGAATTGTTGAGTTTTCGCTATTTTGCAGTTGATGCATTGCGAAACGGTATTTTGCGGTCGCAAACGCCATAATTTAGCGATTCGCTAATTTTGCGATTTTTTTTAGGCTTGATGCATGTGCCCCTATATATTTAAAAAATCTGTTTTTATTGTGCAATTCGCAGATCCAATGATGCATTCACAAATCCTGGACCTTCTTATGGTTCCACAAACCCAGGTAGAGTTGGGGATTCATGAATCCATCATTGGATCCACAAGTCCACAAATAAATGGGAAAAATGTATTCTGTGCAATACTCCTGCAACTTGCCAATGGCCATACGTGGTTGATGGCCTTATGGTTGGAATCCCACAGTGAGTTCGGTGCAGGGCCTGGCCCGACGCAACGCCCTGCCACCAAACCCTATATGCGCAAGTTCTAAAGCCATGCTTTGTGGGGCTTGACTGCCCATGGTGGGTTGGGTTGTGAGGACCTACAGCAAGCCTCCATTGCAGGAAGTCAGGCCTTGAAGCCAATTCCTGCTATGCACTACCAAAGGCTATGCACATCAGGGCTTGGACACACAGAGCCTGGCCAGAGGCAGAGTTCTTTTGTGGAGTTTAAACTAGTTTTCAGTTTGGGTAAACAGTGGTTAAAAATTAATTTTGATTGGCCTGAAGTAGAAAGATCATTGGTATGTTCTTTCCTATCATTTGCTGTGTCCCAAACTCATATTAAGTTCCTATTTTTATCCATATGTATACTTATAAATCTGGTATATTCACTAAGCCAGCCCTATAAATTCATGCTTTGAGATTCCCAGCTTTGAGAGTTAATTACTCTGCTGCCGAGCCGGCAGATTGAATCCCATTTAAAATAATAAGCCATTCTACAAAGATCAAATTTCTGCTGGCAGAAGAAAGGCGGGGTAAACTCTCCATAATCTGATTGGAAGCACCATTGAGTTAAGCAGGATGCTACCACATTTAAAAAGGCAACACAGGCAGATCTTTGGCTCCAGTGTCCACGTGGGGCTTCTTTGATGTCCTGGTGGGAAGACACCTGATTTGAACGGGTGGAGCTTAACTCCTAGAAAAGAAGTGCTGTACTTTTAAGGCTAGCTGTCACATTTCTTTCTTTCCAAAATGCTGTGCCACTTAGGGTTCGATAGGCGATTCAGCATCATTGGTTTGGGGAGGCAACTTTCAGATTCTAGAGCTCTCTACCTCAACTGCACAAGGAAGAAGGGGTGAGAAAAAGAGGAGAAAGAGAGGAGAATGCAATGGTGCAGAAGACAAACCTATGTCTGGAGTCTGGAGAACCCCACTCTGGACTCGAGGACATTTGTTGACTCAGTTTCCAGTGCTAGGCTGACAGTAACAGCTCCCTGGCTCCTTCTTAGGACCAGAAGATAGTGGACTTGCTGGGGACTTTAGAGGAAGGTGGGGGTCACCTGTACTTTTGTTGGACTTTGATCTTCTGTAAGTGCCTCGGATAGAAAACATTGTGTTCTCATACTGTGACACACAAACCACCTGCAAGAGATTGGAAACCTGAAGAGCTTGAAAGTGCCATTGTAGGAGTGTGGTCTGCACTAGAGGACCTTGGAGGGGAAAGGAAAGGTGGGGGGGGGCATTGCTGAGAGCACCCTTGCCCAGCTACTACCAGAAATAGACAGGAGGCAAAACTCTCTTGCTTAAGCTGCTGCTAAAGGAGGAGGAAAGCAGTGGTGTCAGAGACTATAAGGGGATGCATACTCATCATTCTGAAATTCTAGTGGTGTTAAAACTCCTAGCCGGTGGCACAATTCTGCTGGATCCTACTCTTCAGATCAATGCAAGAGGCCCCACTCAAACAGGCAAAGAGGGCCTGGCAAAAGTATTTTTCAATCATGTGCTGGATGTTCAGAGCCTGAGGTTCAGGGACATCCTCTGCAATGAGACAGTTCTAAAGGTGGAGCACTAATCATACCCTGCGGTTCATGGACCAGGAGTGCAACCTTTTTGTGTCCTTTACCCTGTGGAGCCCTAGGACCTCACAGTAGTGGCCCTACAAAGGAGACTATGCAAACAACCAGAGTGCTGTCTGTGTTAACTGCCTGCTCCCCACGTAGTGAACGAAGAAGGCAAGTCTGAGTGGGAGGTAGGAACAGAGCTCCTTGTGCAAACACACACTTTTGTCCTTCTTTTTGCTCTATGGGGAAAACGAACAGTGAAAGCCCTTCTTCTGCACCACGAGCGAAAGTGGGAGAGATCTGTTCCCCTTGGGACAACACCTGGTGGCCCACCGCCCTCAGCAGCCCTCCCACCCCCACAGACCACACCCGAAACCTCGGCATTGTACTCGACTCTGCCCTCTCCATGACCCGACAGGTCAACGCCATCGCCTCCTGCTGCTTCAACACCCTCCGCATCCTCCGAAAGACCTTCAAATGGATCCCCCCGAATCAAGGAAGGCCATCACCCACGCACTCATAATCAGCAGACTGGACTACGGAAATGCACTCTACGCCGGGATCAACAAGTCTCTGCTCCACAACTCCAGACCATACAGAACACCGCAGCCATACTCGACCTCGGCATCCCTCGACACGAACACATCACCCAACACCTGCGCAACCTCCACTGGCTCCCCGTAGAGAAGAGAGTCACTTTCAAGATACTCACCCACGCCTACAAATGCCTCCACAACACCGGACCCCAATACCTCAACGAGAGGATCTCCTTCCATGTACCCAATAGAAACCTCCGTTCCACCGACCTCGTCCTAGCCGAAAACCTGTGCATCCGCAAAGCCAGGACAGGTGGAAGAACCTTCTCCTACATCGCATCCAAGACCTGGAACAAGCTCCTGATCGACATCAGACGCGCCCCCTCCCTGAACATCTTCAGGAAGATACTCAAGACCTGGCTCTTCGACTGAACGGAGCTGCAAACCCCCTCCTCCAGCGCCTTGACACCCCCACGGATGAGTAGCGTGCTTACAATTCCCCTGATTGATTGATTGATTCTGATTCAGGAAGGAGAGTTAGTCTAGCACTTTGCCGGAGTAACTTTACAATCATTTCCAAGGTAGTAAAAGGTCACCTCAGAGTTTGAGAATGCTCAAACATGCATGTTTGTAGGTGGTCTGAAAGTTCCAAGGCAAACCATGTCTCCTTTCATCAGTTGACTGGTGAGCCATACCCAGGTGGGGCTGCAACGCCTTCATAACATAATGCAAGAATATTCTGCAGTGAATGGACTGAACATTAATCTGGATAAAATGAGAATAATGATGAGTAATAACCACAAACGAGCACACCGGTTTGACACTGTGACAACTCGCGAATCAAGACTGTAGCAGACTACAAATATCTAGGAGTAATCATTGATAAAGAGGGCCTCTTCGCCTGCCAGAGAGAGTCAATCAGAAGGAAGGGTCCGGCACTAGCAGTGACACTAAAAAATCTCAAATTGAAACTAACAGGATCAACACTGTCCCTCCTCCTTCGGATGGCACAAGCCAAGTTACTTCCAACCATAACAAATGGCAGCGAACTTCTGAGAGGAAGGGACGCTCAAATCCTGGATAGCACAATGAAAAAAGCATATAGGATCATCTTCAACCTGTCAAATTACACCTCACAAGCGCAGATCAGGTTGGAGTTTTGCCTGCAAAGACAGACCTTGGCCAGGCGAGGGGCATTCTCAATCTACTGGAACAAAATTAGAAAGGCAAACCCCAACACCCTGAACTACCATCTATGGCAGGAGCTGCAGCACAGGGACATTTCAGCCGCCAGAGCCTACCTCCAGGCATCTCTGTCAGTACCTGGACTAGCTCAGTTCTGGGATACTTCCATCAGCCATACAGCTTTTAAAAAACTGGCGTGCAAAACAATAAAACGTCTCTCGCAAACTGACGATAAGGCTGTCTTTGCAGGCAGAGCCCATGCCTGGATGACTCTAAACAACTATAGATCACTTATTCCACAAAAATATGTTGATATAAGGTACTCGAGAGCCATCAAAGAGAAATGTCTGAAATTCCACCTGGGACTGTCATCTTTGCGGCAAGGGAATAGAAGATATGCTGCATCTACTGTGCTCCTGTAAAGCACATTGGGGGAAAGGAGACTGCTGTTTAAAACCCCCTTCAATCAAAGAGGAATCCGTACGTGGAGGCAAGCCATCTTGGCTTGCTTTGCACCTGGGGACATGCAGCTGAATTGCCGACTGGTAAAGAACCTTGAACAGGTGAAAAATAGAATGCCAACACGGACCCGCTCGACATCCAACTTCATGATCTCCACCAACTCCTAAGGAAGCTTCCTGATGGACTGCCTGCACTTCACTGCACTGTTTGTACTCAGACCCTAATTCGGCCTGTCATCTCGATCCCAAGGAGGGACGATTGATTGATCATGCACTTGCTTTCATGTACACTCTATACATCTTTGAAACATACCTTCCTTGATACGCTAATTTTAAGGTGGCAGGCCATAAAAACCTGAATCGTCTGTCCCACCCTGCATCACTGTTCAAATGTGACTAGGGCGTCTGCATAATGGGACTGTTTCCACCTATGCATTCTGCATCTTTAAATGTCCCCCTATACTGAGGCTCCCCAAGCATGCTAACCTCAATGGGTGGTGGGCTAATAACTATGAGTAATCCATCCTGTTTTACATTGCTGTTTGAACGGGTGTAAGGAGGCTGAGCATCAGCACTTTACAGTCCTCCAGTACCCACACACTTTGCACTTTCACACATTTGCTCTTTATCTGACTGTGCAACGAGCAGTCGATATCAGATGTTGTCATGTTCCCCCAGCCCCAGTACTTTATCGATCTGCTCTGCATTCGAAATATATTTCAGGAGGTGACTCGCTTCAAGTTGATTCGCTGCTATAAATATGTGGTGGAACGTGCACACTGGCTGTGCATTGGCACTCCATATCTCATGCGTTTTGTACTTTACCGATCTGATGTACAATGAATGATTAGCACCCAACGTCGCCATATTTCTCCATCCCCCCACCGGGGAATTACGCTCAAACCTGTCTACCCATGCTGTTATGCCCCTGCAGCCCTTTAGTTAGCTTTTCTTTGTTCATCGGGTCGTGCTCCAATGGGGTTATGGGCACAGAAGCATTTATCCGATTCTTCAGGGACAGGGGCTTGCCCAGCTTTTTTTACTGCTTTGTTTTGTACTTTTAGTACATCACATGTGGTCACTGATTTTAAGCTTCTCTAGCTGCTATAACTTCTTTGATGTATCTGGTATTATTATTATTTCTTTTAATTGATGCATATTTTGGTTTTGCTGCTTGCTGCATTTTATTGCAACGGTTTTAAGTAAATGAGAAAATAAAAATAAACTTGAAACTCATCCCTTGACAGGGATTTATAATTGCAACATTCTCCACAGACATCTGCAGTCAGTTACCTTTTTGTGAATAAATGGTAGGCGTACATGGGGGCTAACCAATTGTGAGTGTATGTTTACAGACCAAACTACCTTTGTGAAAAGGGCCCCATGTCTTTTGTTGAAATGTTCTGTGTAAGGTTTATTGCCTTGCAATGTTGCCGATGTCAATAAGACTGGCTTGGAGATAGAGAAAGGTGAAGTATGTGTGTTCACCTCATAGGCCGGTAGTTTATATAATTGAATTGGTCATTGGCAGATATTGTTATTGTAAATGTGAATGACCAAAACCAAGAGTTCTAGCTTTTAAATGAATAGCAGATCTTACCTCTGGCTCACAAGACAGATGGTTAAGGGTGTGGGGCAGGATTGAGTGCATCAGATCATAAGTGCTAATAAACATCGAAACTATGGTCACTGTGACAAATACAGTGGATTTACATTTTTTTATTCAATAAAGAATTATTTTAATGTTTCACATTTTTTTCTTTGAAACACTGTGTGTTGCTAATAATAAACACTGATTTTCCATTTCATTGTTTCAGCAGCAATTTGTTTCCACATAAACTCAACCGTTTCTAGTATGGTTATTAGGGGTGGGATAACTGCTGTAATTCTCTCTAGTGTAATTACTCATACTTACTGCAAAATTACTTGTAATTATGTGAGAAGCCTAATCCAGCATTTAGTGCTATTTTCTTAGTGTCTAAAATTGGCCTGAGGATGAATTTTGCTCTAAGAAAATAGCACTAAGTGATGCAGGACATGAACAGCAGTAGCCAGCAGCCGCTCGCTCTCCGTTTGTTTTTCCTGTGCTCCTGTGGTAGGATTTTTGCAACAAATTACTCTTAATTACTCAAGCAGGCGTAATCATGTAATTTTGGTAATTTCGCATCATAAGAGTAATGCATAATTACTAAAATTACTCTGATTACTCCGGTGTAATTAAAATTTCACCCAGGTCTAATGGTTATATGATTTAAAGCACAGAAAGTATTAGTCATGGAAAAACAAGAGATCCTGGCTTAGCACAATTTCATGACAAAACCATTACACTGCTGAACAACTTCTGATGTATAGAATGTCTGAGTGATGTTATGTGAAGCATAATCTATACCCTAACTAAAGTTAACCATTGAAGTACATAGTGCAGTACTGTAACTAGAAAGAAAGTGGCATTATTCTGATTACTCATGTGGACGCAAGTGCTTTATTCTTCAGAAGTAGTGACATGGCAACCCCAAGACAATGTACAAGATGGATGGCAAGATGACGATTGTTTCGGTTGTGATTGTCAGAAGGTGCTGCTATGTTAGTGTGAGCATTTTTCCCTTGCATTTTTTGCAGAAAGGTGCGTGGAACGTCAAAATTAATTTTGACTGCTGCAGACTCAGGAGTATCCATCTCCGAAGAATTTCTACAACGATTCCTGAAGGAAGTCAAAGAAGAGGTGGGAACAATCCCAACAGAGCTGAAAGACTTTCTGAAGGACATCCAGTAAGAACTGTTTACACTGGGATCAAGGCTCAATGATCCTGAACATACAGTAGATGAACACACAGAGGAACTTCACGGCTCCTCACCGTTGATGAACACTTCAAAGACACCACGCTTAAACAGAAAGATTGAGAGAATAAGGTCCCGTCGCAACAACATTAGGATCCAGGGCATACCACATGGAGCTGAAGTGAATGCCATTCAGGCACATATTCAACACCACCTCAACCATGTGCGAAATTGGCCAGACAACCCACTGATATGCTTGGACTACACACACATAACCAATCCTGGGGCCAAAGAAGACAAGCCCCCCCTCCAGACATTCTTACTAGAGTTCACTTTTTCCATACAAAGGAGCTCATAATGGCCTGGGTAAGATCCCTACCGTATGTCACCTTTGAGGGTTACAAACTATTTTTCTATAACTACATTGCAGCAGGTACCTTGCAATGAAGGAGAGATCCGAAGCTGGTAACAGAATGCCACCGCACGCAGAATATTTCTTATCAGTGGGGCCACCCTTTTAGTTTTATTTTTGTCCCTGAGGGACAAAGGCATATGATCATAACTATCACTGAAGTGCAAGTGATCCTAAAACTTTCTTCAGAGGATCACCTGCTAATGCCTCCAACTTGGTCGGGTTGCACATGGCAAACAACCAAAAGACACGCCGCCTCTCTCAATGGAAATAGACTAGACAAAGCAATCAGTTATACGAGAGGTGGAGAAGATGGGTAACAACACCACTGTGTCACTTCCCAGTGCACCCTGAGGGTCCCCAGTGCGCAGTCTCATCAGTCACTCAATCTGTTACCAGGATCTGAACTGATCACAATGCGAAAGGGTGGTAGTATAGCAGACATTTGGGTGACAGGGGTGAGATGAATACCGTGACTCCTGATTGAAGAGAACCACAGGAGATGTAGATGAGAGGAAAACAAGTTTCTTGTTTTTCATTGTTAAAATTTGTTAAAATACTACTACGGATGGGAGAAGCAAAGAGGACTTGTGGTGGTATTATCATGGTTGTTGCAAGACTCTTAGAGATTCTCAGGAGACACTTGCTGAGTAGGGATGCTCTTATTCATGCTCTCAAAGAAGGTCCAGAGTTATATCTATGGTTAAACTCATAAGCTTGAATATTAGAGGCTTGAACACCCCCATCGAGAGAGTGGCAATTGTTAATCTATTGAAACAATCTGGAGCAGATATTTGCCTCCAAGAGAAGACACATTTACTAACAACAACACACACAGGCTTGTACATTGGCAGACTCACATATGCATGATCCTAAATGTATATGCATTCAATACACAGCAAGAATCCTTCTTGAAAACAGCTATCTCAGCAGCTCTCCAATTTACACAGTGTAATCTATTGCTGGGTGGCGATTTAGGTTTCATAATGGACAACACAGTCGACAGGACCCTCAATAGACAAGATATACTTGGTACGGCATGTATAACTTTCAAAAACTAGCTGCAGGATGTGGGCTTAAGAGATGGATAGAGGGAGGCAAATAACGGTTCAAAAGAATACACCTTGTTCTCGACTGCGCATAAACCCTATGACAGATTGGACCACGACTTGGTAGGGAACAGACTGATGGCATCCCTTGCAGACATAGAAATAAACAAATAGCCCCATTAGACCACACTGACTTCAAAGATTGCACCTATAAACCTTCTAATTGACACCTAAACAATGATATCCTGCAATATGGGGTGAATAGGGCTGAGATAGGTTAAGCATTTGATTGCTTTCTTCAAAACAACAATCTTCCAGATGTTGCCCCAATACATTATGGGACTCCCTAAAACCCTATCTAAGAGGCATTTAAATCTCCATTGCCACCAGATATAAATGACTATGAGTGAATAAGAGGAAAGAGCTTGAAAAAACACTTAAATGAGCAGCAGACCTTTATCAAAAGTCCCCATCTAGAAATTATTGGCATGCCGCAACCACAGCTAGTGCCCACCTTTGTAGTCATGAGTGGGACAAGGTGGAATATGCCATACTTGTACAAAACAAAAGTATTACTCTGCCTTTAACAAGTGTATTAGTTCGCCCTCCCAAATAATAGAAAATACCGCCCTCCCACACGGAGGAACAAACACGGCGAAGCAATAAAAACAGCACCAGGAAAGGGATTTCACTTTTATATAATGAAACACATCAAAGACTGTTCTCAGAATAAGGCATGGTGTTTTATTTGTGCAACACTATCTAACAAAAAGGCTTTCCCAGATGTCAAATGAACAACATTCAAATGTATATAGAGATATATATGTATGCAAGCAATAATATCACACTTATAAGTAGGCAAATGCAACTGTTAAATGCATGGAATAAAATACATACATGGAATACAACATACAAATATATACACGTACCGGCAGAGGGGTAATCGGCTCAGTCTATCAGAAATTTTTGGCTCGTGCCAATGATGATAGCTTACAGGTTGCGGCTAAACTTAGCTGGGTCCTACGGGCTGAAATAACCGTTGAGGACATCCAGGAGTGTATGGAAGTACTTTGATCAAGGGGTAACATCAGTTAATTTAAAGTTGCAACAGCATCGGGTTATATATATGTTATACTACACTCCGGCAGTCATATCTAAGTGGGCTTCTTGTAACTCAGAAAAATCATTTTGTCCGAAATGTCGGCTATATGCTGCGACCTCAGGCATATGTTCATTGACTGTCCAAAGCTTGACGTATTCTGGAGGGGGGTCTTTAGTATTCTCAGTCCACTTCTGGGCCCTAATTACCAGCTTACTGAAAAATACATTTTTCTTGGGATCAGAAGTGAGGCTGTTAGCGACTGGAGCCTTCTGGCAACTATTGTTATTGTGTGTGCCCGTTTATGTATCGCTAGAGCTTGGGTAGATACTACCAGTCCCAGTGTTAATGAATTATGGGTTCTACTTAGACAGGTTTATGAGATGGAACTCGCTTTGGCTAAAGCTAAAGGATCACGCTCTTGGCTTAAATTTAATCGGATTTGGACTGACCAGCTATGTGAGCAATAAGGCGTTGTCTACCCATGATTATGTTTTCTTTCATGTTTCTTACCCATGGCTCTATGACATAAGTTCTTTTCTTCCTTTTATTCCTCTTATCCTTTTTCTCTTCTTTCCTTCCACAAATGCAGAGATGATTGGTTCTTTCTTCTCTCTTTTTTTCTTTCTGTAAATGATTCTATTGTCATCTCTTTGTCTTTTTATTGTTCTAAAAGAGAATCTTTGGATTTGTCTACTCTTCTAATGTCATGTATATAATGTTTGTCTTACTTGAGGCTCAAAAAATAAAAAAATATATAAAAAATAAAAAATAAAATAAAATGAATACAACATACAAGCAGATAATAATAAGGAATGAAATACAAGCAGATAACAATATGGACGTCCACTGCAATAAATCAGAAAGATATATAAACTAAATACATCAGATGATCATAACCACTGAAGACTTGAATGTGCACACTCACACACTCACACATCACAATGAAAGCACCTCAGATAATTATAACCACTGGTGACTTGAATGTGCACCCAGACACACTCACACATCACAAAGTCAATACTGAAAGATAAAACACCTCACCCGCTGCAAACACTGCATCTTAGCCCACTCCAGACTGGGGGATTCACAGCTAGGGTTAAGAGCCTCAGCAAACTGAGTTCTGCCACTGAAGTAGCCGCGTTCATCCCAAATTCAGAATCCAAAAAATCCGAGTTTCCAAGTCAATAAACCCCAGTTTTATAATCTCAAAGCACTAGAAGTTTTCGAGAGGCCCTCCTCTGCACCAAGGAAACTTACTGGAGTTGGCCACTCTCCATGCAAGCATTCCAAAGGCAAAAGAGTTCTCACGTTCCCTCTGCGCTCCCACATGTTCCAGCCTCTTATCTAAACGAAGCTTACGAAAGTACAGAAATCAATCTCCAAAAACAAAACAACCTTGAATGTGAATAGCTTAAACAACTTGAATAATCTGGGGGCCTGCCTGTGTGCACAAAAGCTGAAGCTAGACAGAGTCATAATTCAAGATGGCATGAGGGCATGTCAAAGCCAATAGTAAGAACTTCATAATAATTTTCAATGTACAACACAATGAACATTTGAGTACCACTGCATATAACACTGCACTCCGAGACCAAGAAGTACATTTCACTCCTCTCTCTCTCTCATGCTTTAAAAAGCACATCCCACACGTTCTGTGCTTGGCACTGCTGTTCTACTCTATGAAAGTGCTCCCCCTGCTACAAGGAGACACAAAAGAAATCTTCAAGGAAAAGTGCACATGCAGGAAAAATGATGTCGTACATTCAAGCTAGGATAAAGTAAAACACCAAAAGTCAATTAAAATTATGGCAGTCAAAGGTAATCATGTGGTCTCAATACATAGGAGTGCCTCTAGCACTACAACAAGGCAGGCAAACTATTGCAGCACAACTTCATGCTGGCACCCAACATGAAAGGGTGCAACAACTAACCTATTTGGGGGACTAGAAATAAGAGATGACTAGGGTAGCTGATTCTTTCAGAGACTTTTACCAGCACCTATATACTAAGCAACCCAGGAGCTTAAATAGGATTGAACGCTACTAGGAGAATCATCATGGAAGCTCTATACCTAGCCCCTGGCAACTCTCCTTAAAAGATCCAAAAGAAATAGAAGAATAATTTCAGCCATCAAAAAACTCAAGCCTGGTAAACTCCATGCCCTTACGGCTACACAGCTACCTTTTACAAGATATTTTGCCTGAGGCTTGCCCCACTTCTTGCACATCTGTTTAATGCAGTCAGGGATACAGGCCTTTTGGAAGACTTCATGTACAAGGCAACAATCACAGTTATCCTTAAACTGGGAAAGGACCCAACACAGTGCTCTTCGTGGAGGCCCATCTTACTTTTAAAGCTAAATGTAAAACTCCTTACTGGGATTCTGGCGGTTAGACTCGGCCCCCTTTAACCTGACATCATTATGTCAGATCAGGCAGGATTTATCCCAGGACAGCAATGTGGGGACAACACAAAGAAAATACTACACATCCTGGAGAATGCGGAAAGAAAACATAAGAACGCTCTCCTTTTATCCCTCGATGTCGAAAAAGTGTGAGAGTAGACTGGACCTATACGAGAGCTCTCCTACAACATGTGAACTTGGGTCCATGTTTCCTGCAATGGGCCATGGTGAACTACCAGTTGCCCAGGGAAAGAACAATTGTGAATGGGATGCTCTCACACCCAATTTTTGTGAAAAGTGGAACCAGACAGGGATGCCCACTGTCCCTGCTTATCTTTGCCCTAACACGAAAACCCCTTACTAATGCAGTTAGAAGCAGGGATTCTGTCAAAGGCTACACCATTCATGAGAACTCATTTATAGTCACCATGTTCACAGACAATATCTTTTTATCACTCAAGGAGCCTTTAACTACTGTTCCTTAGATTCTGGAAGAATTAATAGAAGTTCAGGAAGACTCCAAATTTAAAATTAACCTAACCAATACTGGGGCTCTGCTCCTACACCCGATCTTCACTGCAATTAGATCAGTTACAGATATTAATTCTCATCTCTTGGTCCCCGAACAAGATAAAATATCTGGGTGTTTTGATTGACCATACCACCTCCCAATTGGTTGCCTAAACTAAGCGCTACTGATTAGAGACCTTAAAAAGATCTCCAACAATGGCTCAATAAACAGTTTTTATGGCTAGAAGAGTAGCAGTGATAAAAATGAGATCCTGCCCAAGATACTTTATTTATTCCAAAAATACTCAAACAGATTAAAACTTTGATCAATTCTTATATCTGGCAATATAACCCCTCACAGATCGCAAGCAAAATACTCTATAGATAAGTGGTGTGGGGAGGAATGGCAGCCCCCACATAACATCATACTTCAAGTTCTCCCAACTCTGCTTTATCATACAATGGGGGGAAAAAGAAACATTAAAACAGTGGTGCCTCATAACACATCTCATAGCCGGCACCTCTCTTTGGCAGGTTCCATGGCTGAAGAGATCTCAGATCTCAACACAGCTGGGGTCTTTATTCTTCACCAGTAACTAGAGTCACATTAGCAATCTGATATAGGGTGTCTGGGCGACTAGCGTTTACCTCCTTCCCATCACCTTTTACGCCCATCTTATCCCATACAACACTGATTTTACACCTGCACTTACTCCTCAACAATTCCAAATATGAAAGGAAAGGAAATATCTAATGGTTGGTTCCCTTTTAGCAAACCAACAAATACTGCATTTCAAATATCTAAAATAACAATTCAACCTCCTGGAATCAGAGAGATTTGCTTACACTCAACGCCGACACTGGGTCTTACACCCTACATTAAAGGCAGGACAACTAGTGAGGTGGTTCGAGGATGGATGACACGACAGAGCTCCGACATTTACCCTAGATAAATTCCTCACCAATTCTGCTAATGATCCCAACACGATGGAGCAAAAGCGTTCAGAACAAGAACTGGGCAAGAAAAGTGTGCTGCAAGCTTTTCAATAGGGCACGAACATTTGCTACTGATATTTGCCAATGCGAAATGCAATATAAAATCCTGACCTACTGGTAATGCACTCCCGGAAGGATCTCTAGATGGAATACATCTGCCAGTGACCGATGTTGTAGGGGGTGTGGTGCCTCAGGAACTCTTCTTCACTTACTCTGCCACTGCCCCGACCTGGGGCGATACTGGGAGGAAATCATTAGCAAGCTGAAATGAGTTTTCCAAACCCTGATTCAAAATGACCCAAGTGTCATTCTATTAGGTCACCCCTACAATACACAAAGATCCCCAAAGTCCCTCAGGATTAAGCAGCTAGTCGTGCCCAAAGTGACTGGAATACAATGCCTCCTAGCACTCTGGGGCAAAGCAACTGCACTTACACACTCTGCATGGATAACCAGATTATGTCCATGGAAGGAATTGCATTAGCCATGGAATAGAATTTGAAGGCCTATGAAATAGATTGTAAACCCTATATACACATCTTGGCCCCAATTATAGGGAGGTTACATGCCCATGCTACCTCATAGCAGGAAGGCTTATTCCAGAAGAGGTTTCTCAACTCCCACCCAGGTGAAATTGGAGTTAAAATATCACCTTATGAACCTTCATATGTTTGCACAAAACTCTTAGATCCGGAAATGACCACACCAACACTGTCTATAGACCACAGGAAGCTGGGATGGGGTAGGCTTTGAAATGCCATTATATAATTTGTTTCCATTTACTTTGCAATCCTGGTTGTAGGCAATTGTATGTATCTGTTTCTCAAAATAAAAATACAGTTAAACCTAAAGGTAGTGTATTCACATCCCCCTTCAGGCTTTTGTTGGTACATCAAATGATTTGGCTATTAATTCTATATGGACAGCACACAACATTAAAGCTCAGCATTTTTTAAGATTTGCATTACATTTCTTAGGTCTTGTTGGTCTACAAATCTCCTCTGAGCTACCAGTGCCTGGGGAAGATGGCATGAGTGTAAGAGATTGTCTGTACCTCCTTGTTTGTTGATGTTTGGCTCTTCTCCTTCCACTAGTGTTCCAGATCACAAGAAACTGCCCAGGCCACTCCGTATTTTGCTTAAATCATACTAGGCCACCTCCCTGGAAAAGTTATGTCTCTTCTCCATGAAGCATGGCCACCATGAAGCATGGTCTCCACCTCCTGTTCCTAAAAGATACTTCTGCTGCTGACTCCCGATCTATAAGTTCACACAATACTCCAGCAATCCGCTCAACTCCCAGTGGCATCACCACTACTCCCAGGGGCTCTAGTGTGATCGATGGGCTGCTCATTAGTCACTACCATACTCTCTAGGGCCTTCCACAGAACCTCAGGTCATCTCTGGGCATACCACGGTAGGGTCCAGTTGACTCACTGTTTCCAGGCTTACGGCATGCCTTCAGTGGTGGCCAGCCTCCATCTTTGTCATCTTGACACTCGTTTCCTGTGCTGGGAGGTCACAAATCACAAAGGTTTCGGAGACCAAGAGGACTTCTCCAACATAAGACACTTCCCATCCATTTCTCAACTCATTTCTGCTATTACCTGTCCCCCTTTCACGCCAAAGTTTGTAGTGCCCCACCAAGAGAGACTGCAAGTAAGTAAAACATCTTCCTGTAATTTTCAAGACAGGCTAGTTTACATCACCAAACATAACTTTTGCGGTAAATATCAAAGCAAATTTTGCAGTTTTGATCATATATTTTGCAGAAAATGTGCAGACTTAATAGCTCTCTCCTAATTCACTAGTCAGAAACTTTAAACATGCTCTTCACCCTGCACTCCTTCTAGTGGTATCTGCTGGGCACAGTGGTGCTTATCAAACACTCATTAGAAGGCATTGACTATTGCCAGCTCTGGGTTGCAGTTTCTACAGTTTACAGTATTAGCTGCCAAAGTGCGTGGCTCAAAGCCATGCCCTGTGCCCAGTATTATTGTCCATAGTACTACCCTGCCTCTGTAAGTTCTGTGAATATTGGGCACAGGGCATGACCTCGGCCAGGACAGTTTTCCCCAAGGAGAAAGCCCTTCACATACAACCTCACTAAGTCTGGGGGTGATCCGTTTCTCTTCCCTTCCTGAAAGGGAAATGCCTCTGGCACTAGGCCCTAGGCCACTAGAATCGGGAAGTGGTTGGATTTTAGATTGTGAAGTTTAACAAACATACATGTTTGTTACCTTCACAAACCTACTGGGCAAACCATATTTGTTTCTCCCACATCCCACTCCACACAAGGGGCCTTATTTACAAGAAATGATGCATTGCTGCGCCAAGGCAGCAATGCATCAAAATTTCTTGCGCCTGCATGAAAAATCCTTACGACGTTATGGATGTGCTGTATCTACAATACGGGGCTCCATGGTGCAAGGTCCCAAGGATGCATCAGAAATTCTGACATATCCGTGGGAAGGGTGTTGCAAGGCATCCGGCCCAAAAGTGGCGCATTGCTGTATTTGGTCATAAAACTGACGCAACTACAGCAATGCGTCAAAAAAAAGGAGATGAATCAGTTTTGACTGATGCAAGTAGCCTACTGTATGGGGACCAATGTAATAGAGTGTCAAAAGGTGAAAAACTCACATTGCGCTCTTATTACATTGGTCCTGGATGTCACGCATACAAGTGGGCAAAGTGTACTTATGTGTACCAGTATGCCTACTTACGTGTCACATAAGTCATTAATGGTGTGTAATGTGCGATTTACTGTGTTACCTACCTTATGTGTGCATTTACCTGTTGAAGGGGATGCAACTTGATTGTAGATTACACTGTTTCAAGTCACTTCAGCTGGTCAAATTCCTCTACAACAGCCAATGCGTCATTCCGACGCCTGGGTTTTAGAGGTGTAGGAATTTTGACTCATCTCAGGCACAGCGGCCCACTTTCCGATAACTCATGACTTTTTGAAAATGTTATAAATACCACTGCATCAGTTTTACGGGGGATTTTACCTTGCATATATTAATTCTAACATGCCCCAGCCGATTCCAACAAAGGAAACAAGCATTGGCATAGCCAATAGGTCTCGCCTTTGGGACCTTATAAGTGTATAGCGTTGCAGCTTTCTGATGATGGGGCTAAATACAAGATGTGACTGACGTGCAACAGGAGGTACGTCAACAGCAGAGAGGGAGCAGTGGCGAGATAAAACAGTAGTTTTTGGGGAGATACTGTTGCGTTTTGGTATCACTCATTGGTATCAATGCAATAGTTCTCGCATTTACGCAAGTTTAAGCCAGGAAAATGTGCTGCATGGCTAAACACTTATAAGGTCCCAAAGGCGGGACCTATTGGCTATGCTTACGAACGAAGCACGAACACACATTGTTCACCATTTAACACAATTTATGTGTTAGGCAGAAAAGTGACAGTGTGAGATTTGGGCAGAGCGGGGGCAATGAGAGGTTCGAGCAGAAATAGGACAGTGAGAGATTCGGGCAGAGCGGGGACAGTGAGAGGTTCAGGCAGAAAGGGGAAAGGGACAGGTTCAGGCAGAAAAGTGAGTGTGAAATTCGGGGCAGAACGGGGGCAATGAGAGGTTCGAGCAGAAATAGGACAGTGAGAGATTCGGGCAGAGCGGGGACAGTGAGAGGTTCAAGCAGAAAGGGGAAAGGGACAGGTTCAGGCAGAAAAGTGATAGTGTGAGATTCGGGCTCAACGGGGGCAATGAGAGGTTTGGGCAGAAATAGGACAGTGTGAGATTCAGGCAGAACGGGGGCAAAGAGAGGTTCGAGCAGAAATAGGACAGTGAGAGATTCGGGCAGAGCGGGGACAGTGAGAGGTTCAAGCAGAAAGGGGAAAGGGACAGGTTCAGGCAGAAAAGTGACAGTGCGAGATTCGGGCTGAACGGGGGCAATGAGAGGTTTGGGCAGAAATAGGACAGTGAGAGATTCGGGCACAGCGGGGACAGTGAATGGTTCAAGCAGAAAGGGACAGGTTCAGGCAGAAAAGTTACAGTGATAGGTTCGGGCAGAACGGGGGCAATGGGAGGTTCAGGCAGAAATGGGACAGTGAGAGGTACGGGCAAAACGGAGACTGTGAGAGGGTCAGGCAGAAAGGGGAGAGTGAGAGGTTTGGGCAGAACGTGGGCATTGGGAGGTTCAGGCGTTGGGAGGTTCAGGACGCAAAATAACTCCAAAGCACAATACTTACCCACTACCCTTCAAAGCGCTCTACAGTTTTCTGTATGCAATATGCATTATCGGACTAAATGCAAATAAAGCGAAATAACTCTAAAACCAAAAAAACAGATAAATGAGGCAACATTAGGCAATGAAATAAAATAAGGCAACAAAAGGAACACTAAGGCAGAGTGAGTTCCAATAAGGCACATTGTAAAGTACCAAGAAGCAGGACTTGTAAACAACAAAGCTGTTAAGTCGAAGTAACCTGAAACTGGAATGCAGGCAGACCACCATCTGGCACACTGTGCGCTAATTAAAACCAGATGGCACACAGCCACGCTGCTGCTCGCCCCCGAGGAGCCTAGGCCACCATAAAAAGAAGGCAGGACATGCCCCCACCTTTGGCCAATTGCATGCTGTCTTTCTTAGAAAGACGCATACAAAGGCCAATAGCGGAGTTAAAACGCAGAAGCACACGCACGAGCGTGTGCTCCAAAGTTTAGAGCCCCTAACTTAATGTCTCGCAGAGCAGCGCATGCGCTGGCTCAGGCGATACCTAAAAAGGTTATTATTTGAGCAGGATCTTGGTTGCAACAAGTCATTTAATCTAGCGCCTTAGCATCCTTTGGGAATGAACAAATGCTGACCACCTATGCTTTACTTCACATAATTAGTGGAACATTCTTTCACCCGTGCACCAAAAAACAGAACATTATCCCTAACTTGAGCATGCAGGATCATATTCATGCCTCAGCAAAAGAGCCTTCTACACTCTGAAACACCTAAAAAAAGCCAAACTCTTCATTCCCCAAGAAGATCTAAAGAATGTAGAGCCATCTCTAGTCCTTGCTCAACTGGACTACAATAACGCCCCTTTCACTGGTGCACCAAAAAACACCTTATCCCTATGAGGACCATGCTTAATGCAGCAGCTAGACTTCTGTCAGGGGAGAGATGTTATGATCACATCACTCCCACGCTTAAAAACTCAACTGGCTTCCAAGTGAAGCAAGAAGCACATTCAAGATGGCTTGCATAACCCACAAAGCTCTTTACACAGAGAAGCCAAACTAACTCGCAAACAAATTATCAAAAGTCGGCCAAAGAGGGCTCTGCATAGTTTAAATACCTTACTCTTGATTAGTCCCAAATTCAAGAAAGAAAATCACTTGGCCGTTCCTTCTCTAGGAATGCACCCAGAATCTGGAATGCTCTACCCCCAAAGTCTACGTGATAAAATCAATAGTTCCTATGCTTCCGGAAAAACCTTAAATTCTTCCTACTCAAACACATGAATCCACCCACCTAAGATAATGGGCTTGCTTCTGTGCACTTTCACTCCCATTACCGAAAAATCTGACCATCCCTACCTCTGGAAAAAATTGAACAATTAATCTACCTTTTATTGTATTCTATCCTGTATGTCTTCTTCTATTCTTTTGTATACTTTGTAAAAGTGCTGTCTGTTCAACCCTTGTAAAGCGCTGATACCCTCCGGTCAAGTTTGCGCTATAGAAAACTAAAGAATAAATAAATAAAAATCCCTTGAATGACTATTGCATTGTTTTGTGATATTTGCTATTTCTACTTAAAACGTTTGAAAATGAATCTGTCCGGTTTCCATTATTTGATTTTTGTCATTTTGTTT
Organism: Calotriton arnoldi; assembly: GCA_963921515.1. NCBI lineage: Eukaryota > Metazoa > Chordata > Amphibia > Caudata > Salamandridae > Calotriton > Calotriton arnoldi. The sequence continues at coordinate 90,513 of CAWUFW010019792.1, read as the reverse complement.
ATTACATTTTACTCAATTTTTTGTTTTGTTTTTAATTCCGTTTGGATTATTTTTGTTTTGCATTTTGACTTTTTCTGTTTTGGAACTCCATAAATCTTTTACACATTGCCTTAAGTTGAATGCTTGCTCTGTGTTATAGCTACCGGGGATAAACTCTGTTTATTTTAGTGACTGAGTGTTAACCTTGACAAGGGTTTTCATTGTTCCTTCAAGTGGGGAGTCACCCATCCCAAATAACAGGCGATTTCTTACAGGCACTAAGCCGGAAGCGATAACTGTGCACGACACGTGATTCTCTGTCATGATACGCAAAACACCTGACACAAAATGTTCACGGAAAGCACGTTGCGAATCTGTGAATATTGGAGGGGGCAAAAGCATGCGATTAGCACACTTTATCACGAAAGGATGAAGTTATTGAACACAAAATAAAGTTACACCCGAGATTACAGATACTCGTGTGATATTACGTCCACAGCCGTGTAACTTAAACCGTCATAAGTGTGGAGAAAAATTATTCGAATATACCAACAGATGCCCATTAGGTTATCGTTAGATAGTACATACCGAATAATAAACAGCTTGTGGAAAAACCGTTCCCACGATGTATTGTGTACATTTCCACCAGAGTGTCACTGCCAGCTTTCAGGCAGTGCGAATTTGGAGGTGGGGCACAGCAGCTGTGCATCACTCGTAGCAGGTGGGAAGCTGAATCGTGGGCTTTAATTTTATTCCACTCATTTTAGCACTTATCCAAAAGACCAAGATGCACATTTTAGTGTAGGAAGTGAAAACAGAGAATTAACAAAATGTTATGTACTGCTTCCCCTAGATTTAAAGCTAGTATAGTACTTTGTCTAACAGTTTTAACGTGCACGTCAGTCGTGAACAACTTTCAGCTTCCCACTGAGAGGCCCCAGGTGTAGAATGCAGGCCAGACGAGGGGGGAGATGCCATTTTGTGGAACTCAGTCAGTAATACTTCTACTTTCTCCCAAAAATATAAGACCATTATCGAAAGCAAAGTAGCACGTATGCCTCTTCCTCACGATTCCACTAAATTCACGAAAAGAAAAAAAAGCAGAGGTTGAAATTACTGGAGGGACATTCTGCAAAGGGAACTCCCATAGCCAGGCACGAGTAACACTAAATCTGAAAAGGGCCATCTTCGCCTGCTGAACCATGTTCAGCAAAAGAAGAAACAAGCGCGCGCGCCTCGCGCTAAAAGGGGGGGGGGTTGAGGGGAGTGCGGCCGAGAGCAACCAAAGCATTTCCCTTGCGGGAGCGAGCCAGGGTCACCATGTGTTTGCGATAATTACTAACACATGGCGCCGCTCGCTCCCGCAAGGGAATCGCCAGACGTGCACGCGTTGCCATTTAAAGCAATGCAACGCGTGCACGTTTTTGAAAGCAAACCTGGAGCGATTTCTATGGGTCTCTTTCCTATGCAGCGCATGCGCGCTGCGTAGGCGAGACCTAAAAAACGAGGCATCCTGACGAAAAGTGACACATCTGCCTAGTCAAACAAGCATTGGCATAGCCAATAGGTCTCGCCTTTTGGACCTTATAAGTGTTTAGCCATGCAGCACATTATCCTGTTAATCCGGTCATTCCCACAATTTAGTTTTCAAAAATGCCTTTCTTTCTGCTTCAAAATATTGCCATCTATTAGAAGTAAAGCGTAGATTGTAAATATCACTCAGCGATAATAATAATCTGTTGTTTATTGCGCTCACAGAAAACACATTTATGTTTATGGAGCCTTTTAAATATGTCGCATCTCAACCTCCTTCAGTATCGAGCTTTGCATGAACAAACAATGCAGAGGGTGGGTTCGGAAGCTGACCACTGCTCACGCAGTCTTGTCCACAGAGCTCCCTTGGGCACGCATGGCCATTCTCATCGGCTAAATAGCTGAAATTTGAGGCGAGCAGATGGAGGAAAGCTGCGAGGAAGCGCTCCTGTTCCAACCAATATCATATGTATCCTAAACCGCCTACTGCAGTAATCATGGTCACAATAAGATTCATCTGTGTTTTTGAGGGAGTAGTGAGAGAGCAAGAGAGTGGTGTGAGAGAGAGGGAGTAGTGAGAGAGCGAGAGAGTGGTGTGAGAGAGAGGGAGTAGTGACAGCGAGAGAGTGGTGTGAGAGGGGGTGTGTATTTGCAGTTTGGACTTTTAAAAAGGTTATGTTAAAGAAACTGTGCTGAAAGAGCTGAAGTGAGCAATGTGAGAAATGCTGGATTAGTGCATGAGAGAGCGAGAGAGTGGTGTGAGAGAGGGAGTAGTGAGAGAGCGAGAGAGTGGTGTGTGAGAGATGGAGTAGTGAGAGAGCGAGAGAGTGGTGTGAGAGAGGGAAAAATGAGAGAGCGAGAGAGTGGTGTGAGAGAGGGATTAGTGACAGCGAGAGAGTGGTGTGAGAGAGGGAGTAGTGAGAGCGAGAGAGTGGTGTGAGAGAGGGAGTTGCGAGAGAGTGGTGTGAGAGAGGGAGTAGTGAGAGAGCGAGAGAGTGGTGTGTGAGAGGGAGTAGTGAGAGCAAGAGAGTGGTGTGTGAGAGGGAGTAGTGAGAGAGGGAGCAGTGAGAGAGCAAGAGAGTGGGGTGAGAGAGGGAGTAGTGAGAGAGTGGTGTGAGAGAGGGAATAATGAGAGAGCGAGAGAGTGGTGTGTGAGAGGGAGTAGTGAGAGAGCGAGAGAGTGGTGTGAGGGAAAGTGAGAGAGCCAGAGAGTGGTGTGAGAGAGAGGGAGTAGTGACAGCGAGAGAGTGGTGTGAGAGGGGGACTGTGTATTTGCAGTTTGGACTTTTAAAAAGGTTATGTTAAAGAAACTGTGCTGAAAGAGCTGAAGTGAGCAATGTGAGAAATGCTGGATTAGTGCATGAGAGAGCGAGAGTGGTGTGAGAGAGAGGGAGTAGTGAGAGCGAGAGAGTGGTGTGAGAGGGAGTAGTGAGAGAGCGAGAGAGTGGTGAGAGGGAGTAGTGAGAGAGCGAGAGAGTGGTGTGAGAGAGGGAAAAGTGAGAGAGCGAGAGAGTGGTGTGAGAGGGAAAAGTGAGAGCGAGAGAGTGGTGTGAGAGAGGGAGTAGTGAGAGAGCGAGAGAGTAGTGTGTGAGAGAGAGGGAGTAGTGAGAGCGAGAGTGGTGTGAGAGAGGGAGTAGTGAGAGAGAGAGAGTGGTGTGTGAGAGAGAGGGAGTAGTGAGAGAGCGAGAGAGTGGTGTGTGAGAGAGGGAGTTGTGAGATCGAGAGAGTGGTGTGTGAGAGAGAGGGAGTAGTGAGAGCGAGAGAGTGGTGTGAGAGGGGGAGTGTGTATTTGCAGTTTGGACTTTTAAAAAGGTTATGCTAAAGAAACTGTGCTGAAAGAGCTGAAGTGAGCAATGTGAGAAATGCTGGATTAGTGCATGAGAGAGCGAGAGAGTGGTGTGAGAGAGGGAGTAATGAGAGAGCGAGAGAGTGGTGTGTGAGAGGGAGTAGTGAGAGAGCGAGAGAGTGGTGTGAGAGAGGGAGTAGTGAGAGAGCAAGAGATTGGTGTGAGAGAGGGAGTAGTGACAGAGAGAGTGTGTATTTGTGTGTATTTGTGTGTAGTGTGAGAGAGGGAGTGTGTATTTGCAGTTTGGACTTTTAAAAAGGTTATGTTAAAGAAACTGTGCTGAAAGAACTGAAGTGAGCAATGTGAGAAATGCTGGATTAGTGCATGAGAGAGCGAGAGAGTGGTGTGAGAGAGGGAGTAGTGAGAGCGAGAGAGTGGTGTGAGAGAGGGAAAAGTGAGAGAGCGAGAGTGGTGTGAGAGAGGGAGTAGTGAGAGAGCGAGGGAGTAGTGAGAGAGCGAGAGTGGTGTGAGAGAGGGAGTAGTGAGAGAGCGAGAGAGTGGTGTGAGAGAGGGAGTAGTGAGAGAGCGAGAGTGGTGTGAGAGAGGGAGTAGTGAGAGAGCGAGAGAGTGGTGTGAGAGGGAGTAGTGAGAGTGGTGTGAGAGAGGGAGTAGTGAGAGAGCGTGGTGTGTGAGAGGGAGTAGTGAGAGGGAGCAGTGAGAGAGCAAGAGAGTGGTGTGAGAGAGGGAGTAGTGAGAGTGGTGTGAGAGAGGGAGTAATGAGAGAGCGAGAGAGTGGTGTGTGAGAGGGAGTAGTGAGAGAGCAAGAGTGGTGTGAGAGAGGGAAAAGTGAGAGAGCAAGAGAGTGGTGTGAGAGAGAAGGAGTAGTGACAGCGGGAGAGTGGTGTGAGAGGGGGAGTGTGTATTTGCAGTTTGGACTTTTAAAAAGGTTATGTTAAAGAAACTGTGCTGAAAGAGCTGAAGTGAGCAATGTGAGAAATGCTGGATTAGTGCATGAGAGAGCGAGAGTGGTGTGAGAGAGAGGGAGTAGTGAGAGAGCGAGAGAGTGGTGTGAGAGGGAGTAGTGAGAGCGAGAGAGTGGTGAGAGAGGGAGTAGTGAGAGAGCGAGAGAGTGGTGTGAGAGGGAAAAGTGAGAGAGCGAGAGAGTGGTGTGAGAGGGAAAAGTGATAGCGAGAGAGTGGTGTGAGAGGGAGTAGTGAGAGAGCGAGAGAGTGGTGAGAGAGGGAGTAGTGAGAGAGCGAGAGAGTGGTGTGAGAGAGGGAAAAGTGAGAGAGCGAGAGAGTGGTGTGAGAGGGAAAAGTGAGAGCGAGAGAGTGTTGAGAGAGGGAGTAGTGAGAGAGCGAGAGAGTAGTGTGTGAGAGAGAGGGAGTAGTGAGAGCGAGAGTGGGAGTAGTGAGAGAGCGAGAGAGGGTTGTGTGAGAGAGAGGGAGTAGTGAGAGAGTGGTGTGTCAGAGAGAGGGAGTAGTGAGAGCGAGAGAGTGGTGTGAGAGGGAAAAGTGAGAGAGCGAGAGAGTGGTGTGAGAGAGAGGGAGTAGTGAGAGCGAGAGAGTGGAGTGAGAGGGAAAGTGAGAGAGTGGTGTGAGAGAGAGGGAGTAGTGAGAGCGAGAGAGTGGTGTGAGAGGGGGAGTAATGAGAGAGCGAGAGAGTGGTGTGTGAGAGGGAGTAGTGAGAGAGCGAGAGAGTGGTGTGAGAGAGGGAGTAGTGAGAGAGCAAGAGATTGGTGTGTGAGAGGGAGTAGTGAGAGAGCGAGAGAGTGGTGTGAGAGAGGGAGTAGTGAGAGAGCAAGAGATTGGTGTGAGAGAGGGAGAAGTGACAGCGAGAGAGTGGTGTGAGAGAGGGAGTGTGTATTTGCAGTTTGGACTTTTAAAAGGTTATGTTAAAGAAACTGCTGAAAGAACTGAAGTGAGCAATGTGAGAAATGCTGGATTAGTGCATAAGAGAGTGAGAGAGTGGTGTGAGAGAGGGAGTAGTGAGAGAGCGAGAGAGTGGTGTGAGAGAGGGAAAAGTGAGAGAGCGAGAGTGGTGTGAGAGAGGGAGTAGTGAGAGAACGAGGGAGTAGTGAGAGAGCGAGAGTGGTGTGAGAGAGGGAGTAGTGAGAGAGCGAGAGAGTGGTGTGAGAGAGGGAGTAGTGAGAGAGCGAGAGTGGTGTGAGAGAGGGAGTAGTGAGAGAGCGAGAGAGTGGTGTGAGAGGGAGTAGTGAGAGTGGTGTGAGAGAGGGAGTAGTGAGAGAGCGAGAGAGTGGTGTGTGAGAGGGAGTAGTGAGAGGGAGCAGTGAGCGAGCAAGAGAGTGGTGTGAGAGAGGGAGTAGTGAGAGAGTGGTGTGAGAGAGGGAGTAATGAGAGAGCGAGAGTGGTGTGTGAGAGGGAGTAGTGAGAGAGCAAGAGTGGTGTGAGAGAGGGAAAAGTGAGAGAGCGAGAGAGTGGTGTGAGAGAGAGGGAGTAGTGACAGCGAGAGAGTGGTGTGAGAGGGGGAGTGTGTATTTGCAGTTTGGACTTTTAAAAAGGTTATGTTAAAGAAACTGTGCTGAAAGAGCTGAAGTGAGCAATGTGAGAAATGCTGGATTAGTGCATGAGAGAGCGAGAGTGGTGTGAGAGAGAGGGAGTAGTGAGAGAGCGAGAGAGTGGTGTGAGAGGGAGTAGTGAGAGCGAGAGAGTGGTGAGAGAGGGAGTAGTGAGAGAGCGAGAGAGTGGTGTGAGAGGGAAAAGTGAGGGAGCGAGAGAGTGGTGTGAGACGGAAAAGTGAGAGCGAGAGAGTGGTGAGAGAGGGAGTAGTGAGAGAGCGAGAGAGTAGTGTGTGAGAGAGAGGGAGTAGTGCGAGCGAGAGTGGGAGTAGTGAGAGAGCGAGAGAGGGGGGTGAGAGAGAGGGAGTAGTGAGAGAGCGAGAGAGTGGTGTGTGAGAGAGGGAGTAGTGAGAGCGAGAGAGTGGTGTGTGAGAGAGAGGGAGTAGTGATAGCGAGAGAGTGGTGTGAGAGGGAAAAGTGAGAGAGCGAGAGAGTGGTGTGAGAGAGAGGGAGTAGTGAGAGCGAGAGAGTGGTGTGAGAGGGGGAGTGTGTATTTGCAGTTTGGACTTTTAAAAAGGTTATGTTAAAGAAACTGCTGAAAGAGCTGAAGTGAGCAATGTGAGAAATGCTGGATTAGTGCATGAGAGAGCGAGAGAGTGGTGTGAGAGAGGGAAAAGTGAGAGAGCGAGAGTGCTGTGAGAGAGAGGGAGTAGTGAGAGCGAGGGAGTAGTGAGAGAGCGAGAGAGTGGTGTGAGAGAGGGAGTAGTGAGAGAGCGAGAGAGTGGTGTGAGAGAGGGAGTAGTGAGAGAGCGAGAGTGGTGTGAGAGAGGGAGTAGTGAGAGAGCGAGAGAGTGGTGTGAGAGGGAGTAGTGAGAGTGGTGTGAGAGAGGGAGTAGTGCGAGAGAGAGGTGTGTGAGAGGGAGTAGTGAGAGAGCAAGAGTGGTGTGTGAGAGAGAGGGAGCAGTGAGAGAGCAAGAGAGTGGTGTGAGAGAGGGAGTAGTGAGAGCGAGAGAGTGGTGTGAGAGGGAGTAGTGAGAGCGAGAGAGTGGTGTGAGAGAGGGAGTAGTGAGAGAGTGGTGTGAGAGAGGGAGTAGTGAGAGCGAGAGAGTGGTGTGAGAGAGGGAGTAGTGAGAGAGCGAGAGAGTGGTGTGTGAGAGAGAGGGAGTAGTGAGAGAGCGAGAGAGTGGTGTGTGAGAGAGAGGGAGCAGTGAGAGAGCAAGAGAGTGGTGTGAGAGAGGGAGTAGTGAGAGAGCGAGAGAGTGGTGTGAGAGAGGGAGTAGTGAGAGAGCGAGAGTGGTGTGAGAGAGGGAGTAGTGAGAGAGCAAGAGAGTGGTGTGAGAGAGAGGGAGTACCGAAGAGAGCGAGAGAGTGGTGTGTGAGAGAGAGGGAGTAGTGAGAGAGCGAGAGAGTGGTGTGTGAGAGAGAGGGAGTAGTGAGAGAGCGAGAGAGTGGTGTGAGAGAGGGAAAAGTGAGAGAGCGAGAGAGTGGTGTGAGAGAGGGAGTAGTGAGGGAGCGAGAGAGTGGTGTGTGAGAGAGAGGGAGTAGTGAGAGAGCGAGAGAGTGGTGTGAGAGAGGGAAAAGTGAGAGAGCGAGAGAGTGGTGTGAGAGAGAGGGAGTAGTGAGAGAGGGAGTAGAGAGAGTAAGAGAGAGGGAGTAGCGAGAGAGTGGTGTGTGAGAGGGAAAAGTGAGAGAGCGAGAGAGTGGTGTGAGAGAGAGAGTGGTGTGAGAGAGAGAGTGGTGTGAGAGAGGGAAAAGTGAGAGCGAGAGAGTGTTGTGAGAGAGGGAGTAGTGAGAGCGGTGTGTGAGAGGGGGAGTAGTGAGAGAGCGAGAGAGAGGGAGTAGGGGGTGGGCATTTGTTGGGGGGAGGAGATTTCCCTATAAAGGGTAGTCTCAGATTTTGCCAGGCTCCATGTACCACTTGCGCCTGATTCATTTATACATTGGTTTGTTTACAAGCATGAATGAGTAGCGTGGAAAACATGAAATATGAATAAATGGCAGTAATTGTGCCTCTCACCTACAAAGTGCAGCTAGTTGTACAAAATTCATTTACATGTTATTAAGGAACAGTTCTAATCTCAGAACAAAGCACCGTTTTCTAGTGGTGGTGTTTAGGTTATTGCACTGCAGAACAGTTTGGCAAGAACAGAAATGGATGAGGCACAGAGCTTCAGCCAGTGAGATCTCATATCTTCAGAGGCGGACTGGCCACTGTGCCCTTCTGTAGCAGGAGCAGCTCCAGTCATGGGTCCAGCTGACTGAGACTGGATTATAATCCCTCACAACCCACCAATCACTGTTGGAACAATCGGCGCGTCCGGTTGGGGCCACAAGCAGATGAAATACCGTGCGCGCTCATGTGAGTTTCCAGCGCTCAGAGCACGCCCACGCAAACACAAAACAAACTTTGATGACATGGGGTCGAAGCAAAGGCGTGTTTCCAGAGATAAGGAGGTCAATAATGCCGAACATAAGTCCGCATGTGGATTCCCATCAGGTCACTCACAGAAAACGTTTCCTTGTGATAAGAAAGGCAGCGATAAAGGGGCCCATAATGTTAATTTACTGCACCCTTATAACACGAACGGGCTGCTGTTCCTTCTCTGTCTCGACAAAGTCCAACCCCGGGAACAGGTAATGACAGTGGCCCCAATGAATACTGTAGACATGAGGACACTCCCTCCCCACCACAAAGGCACACGGGTATGGATGCCTGCTTTGGCCCCAGTGGCACTGCACAGTGCACAAAGACCAAGGGAGCCCCGAAGGAAGTCGGTGCTTGTGCCCCGGGTCAACGGTGGAGCGCTTTTATGATCGGAGGTGAAACCGAGCCAGACACCCCCGGTCTGAGCAGCGGGACATCGCCGAAAACTGCCTTAAGTGACAATAAGTTTGATTTAAAGGGACTGGCGCTGAAGCTTCACAATAGGCTAATTGGGTTGGTGTTCTGTGGTGGGGGAGGGGGGAGGAGCGGGAGAGCAAGTGACGCGCGGCCGTGAAAGTGACACGGCCGCGCGGCCCCGAGAAGCGCTCTGTGGTGGGGGAGGGGGAGGAGCAAGTGACATCAAAGGCAGATGGCCTGGAGCATGCGAGGAATGCGCGTTACTGCGCGCGTTCTCGCATGCTCTAGGCCAGCCAAAAGTTGTGGTCGCATTTCTGCAAGCCCACACTACAAAATGTCTCGCCCAGAGCCAGCGCTGAAGCGCTGGCTTTCAGGGCGAGACCTAAAAAAGGATGCAGCGGTGACGCAAGCTCCTTGCAAATATGCCCCATGGAATTTACAACTGCAGAGTTCTCCACACTTGTCACAGAGAAATCTGCAGTAATAAAACCATTTGTGTCTCTCAGGAACTTTCTTGTGAATTCCGGCCCGGCTCAATGAAGGAAGGTATTTTTGGCTGTAAATGTACTTTTATGGCCACAAATATCTCAGGAAAACGGACCAAAGGTTTTTACCTTAACTTTGACCAGTAGAATCTCATTTTCCAGTTGAAAGCTTTCGTTTGAGCCTCAATTTGTCTTCAAATAGTGGTCTGAGCCAACCACAGAAGCTGGGTTTTGTGTGTAATAATGCGCAGCCAGTTATCAAGCATCAATTGCGTTATATTATTAAATGTTTTGTTAACTATGTTCTGATTAATTTTTATATCTTTTGACTAAGAGGGGATTCTTTGAGTATCTTCTGCACAATTGTGAAGTGATACTCTAAGAGCCTGTTATTTTTCATTCAGTGGTTAGGCATACATGTTATACAAAAAAGGGTGACAAAAATTGGCACTGTGGAGCCACTTGTAAGTTTGGGCTAGCTGAAGACATATCATCAAGACGAAGGTGGGCCTCTTGCTGGCTTCTACTAAAGCCCCCACTACTCCTGTACTTTCTCATTTTAAGAATGTGTTCTGCCCATCCAGTAGGGTGGTCTCTGTACCTCAACCTGAAACTGATTGTGTGTTGGTATGCTTGCATGTTGTTGAAAACTCAACTCTTTGTAAAATTTACCCAAAATCTGTTCACATAATACATTTATTGTCCCCTAATTCAAGTCAGCCAAAATAATAATTTGAGAGTCGGGCAGCGTGAGGGGCACTAAGTCTTCTAATATTCTAAGATATTTGCCTTAAAACTGTCATTCCCTTTTGGTGGTCTTCACCAAGACGATAGTTTGCGTTTCTGAAGGAGAGTATGATAGCTTTACCAGAAAGGAGTTATTTGCGAACATTTAGTGTGAGAGCTCACATAACGACGCAAAGCTTTGCCTAGAAAAAGCACAAATTGTGCAGTAGCACGCTAGTTCCTGCCAACATTCTGTAACTTTAGGCTTAAAAAATCAAAGGACGATATTTGGCTTGTAAGGTCTAAATAGGAATTGAAAGTTTATATATAATTGCACTACACCTCCTTTGCCACAATGTGCAGCCAGAAGTATATACCATAATCCACTGGAATAGCTAGAAGAATGCCATTCAGATATTATTGATAGCTTTCAATATATCCCCTCTGCCTATCGGCAGCGCTTGTCTTCATGTTGTAATAATTATATTGACATCAGTCATCAAGGTGAAGGCTGTACGCTTGTGTGGGGTGAAGAGCTGTTTCCTGGTGCCTGTCTAGCAGTGGCGGCTCCTCCGCTAAGGCGGAGGAGCATCGCCCCACTGCAATGCAGCAGTGAAATAAAGGAAACATAAAATGATAATAACTCTATGTTATTATCATTTTATGTTTGCATGCGCGGCAGCTTTGCAGGCGGGGCCAGGCTGCTCACACAGAAGCAGGGGTAGGAATGGTTTGCCCACTCCAAGTGGGCATGAATGTTTGGCTGGCCGTCTCGACCCGCCAAACATTCATGCGCACTTTGCATGTTCTCCACCCAGGCTGCATTACAGCCGGGGTGGAGCACATTCCCAGGCTCCCACTGCCTGTCTGAGCGCCGAACCACGACGCTCAGACCAATCACAATGCTGCATTGCAGCATTGTGATTGGCTATGGGGAGCCTGGTGCTTCCTCCTTCTTGTTCTGGCCGGAAAGACGACGAGGGATGCGGAGAAGAGATGCGGCAAGCAGGTAATTTTATTTCCTTTTTTTTTTTTTACACCCCCCTCAGCCTCCACCCCCGCACCGATCGGTGTCGGCCGCCACTGCTGTCTACAGGTATTACTCTGACCTTGCAGAGAGGCACTGCCACTGATCACAGCATAGGATCACATCAAGTCATCTTTACAGTTCATTAATTGAGACTGCTATTCTAATGCTTGTCTAACTCTAAAATCTCCAGTGTGAAGGCATGAGCTGTTTGTTTCTTGGTAGCAAAGACTCAGGGCCTGATTCACAGAACTAACTTACGTCAAAAACGTAAAGTTAGTACTTTTTGGTATTCACAGAATACACTTACTCATTTTGGTATTCACAGAATGAACTTACTCATTTCGGTATTCACAGAAGTTAGTAGTCCTAACTTTAGGACTCCTAAATGCCTTCTGTGAATACCGAAAGTCTTAAAGTTAGGATTTTTCTCAGTTTAGGAGTCCTAAAGTTAGGAGTCCTAACTTTACTACTCCTAAACTGAGAAAAATCCTAACTTTAAGACTTTCGGTATTCACAGGAAGGCATTTAGGAGTCCTAAAGTTAGCCATACATTTCATTCTTCCTGGATAAATGGAGTGATCCAATCTGTGAACGGGCCCCAGATCTTTTTCTCTTTTATCCTGCCCTTTCTCCCTCTACGCTCGTAAAGTGCTTTTTCTAAATTATAAATATGCAAAAAACGGCTTTTCCACTGTTGAAAAGTAGGAGGTTGCAGGCTTAACCAGGCAGAGGCGACACAGAATCTTAAAACTGCCATCGCAATAAAAATTAGCTCTTCTCCCTTTTTCCCTATTGTTTTGTCTACCCCCAATAACATCAGAAGTGGTGTCAAAGGAACCTCCTCTTTTAAAACAAACTGCAAAAAGCCCGATATTTCTTGTCCGAGTGACTCAATGCCTGGGCAGGTAGAGAAGATGTGTATTATATCCACAGCATATGCCTTACACCTAAAACAGTGAGTTCCTTCCACACCTCCCCATTTCGCGATCTTCGCAGGCGTGATATATAGATCAAACAGAGTCTTGAAATGTTGTGATTTCAAATTAGATGCACACAGTACAGAGTTCCCCAATTCAACTGACTTAAGGAAGCGGGAGTCCAAAACCCCCAATTTATCCTGCCATCTTTGCCTGTGCTTGTTTAGATCATCTGGCAGCCCCTCCAACAGGCAGCTATAAAGTTGTGAGATTGTGGATCCCGATCTGCGAGTCAGCAATTCGATTAATGCCACCTGCCCGAAGCCTGCAGCCCCGCCCGCTTTTTTCAGAAGGAAATCCCTTAACTGCAGATATTTAAAAAAATCTCGAGATCCTATTCCCGAATTATATCGAAGGAAGCTATGTGATCACCTTCTAAAAAATCCGCAATCCTGAAAAAACCATTCCTGCCCCATCTTACCAAACACTCATCTTGTAGGACAATTGGGAGCTGATCATTCCCGATCAGGGGGGTATACCTATTAAACCTGCCCACTCCTGCTTTTTTCCTTAAACCAGCCCAGTTACGAAAGGCAGCGATTAAAACCTTAAAGCGGGTTTTTTTGAAATAGCTGGCTTCATAAAATTTTAATAAGCAGCCATTAGCCCGAGTATTAATCAAGATTTCAAATATTGAGCGGACATAGCTAGGATCTTCTCTCTCCCTGGCCTTGACTCCAAATAGAGGTCCATAATATTGCAGAGCTGCAGACAAATAATATAGCTTAAAATGTGGGAGCCCCCAGCCCCCTCTCTCCCTGGGGAGGGATAGAAATGCATTAGCTCTCCTTGTTCTGCCATACGACCAGATAAATCTTGCTACCTCCCTCTCAATTAAGCGAAACCAAAAATTGTGTATCTCCAGAGGGATTGTACGGAAGATGTACAACAACTTTGGGAGGACAATCATTTTGATACTTTTACACCTCCCCATTATTGACAACTTCAGGTTGTCCCAATGCTGAAGGTCATTTTTCATTTTCCCCAATATGGGAGCCATATTTAACTCTACAATATCCTCGACCTTAGTTGTAATACAGACCCCTAAATAAACCGCTTTCTCAACAATACGAATATCCGAAGCTGTGGCAAATCTATTTATCGGGATCTGAGTCTTAGCTCTGTTTAGCGAGAAGCCTGAATAGATCCCGAAATCTTCCGCTATGCTTTCTATGGCTCGCATTGCTCCATCGGGGTCAGAAGTAATTATAGCCACATCGTCGGCATACGCCAGGAGCTTAGTATGCCAGCTGTGTAAGCTTACCGGGATTTATGTACAAGACCCGTAATGCATTGATGAATGAACCCCCCAGGTCGTTGGACTCCAAGACCTTCCATAAATAGTCCCATGCCACACGATCAAACGCCTTCTCGGCGTCCAAGAAGGCAGCCCCCATAGGCTTGGCAAGGACTTCAGTAGCATCGAAGAGTGAAATTACCCTTCTAACGTGGTCTTCAGTCCCCCTTCCCTGTATAAAACCATGCTGCCAAACTGAAATTAATTGATGCATCACGGAATTCAGCCTGGTGGCTAAAATCTTTGAATATAGTTTGGCATCGCTATTAAGCAGCTTAATGGGCCTGTATGAGCCCAAACTAATAGGACCTTTACCCTTCTTTAAGAAAATCACAATGTTGGCTGTGCCCCAAGAGCCAGGTGGTAGAGCTCCCTCCCTGATCTCCTTGAATAAACCAAGCAAAGCCGGACAAGTCTCTCTAAAAAAGACCTTATAAAACTCTATAGGGATGCAATCAGTGCCGTAGCCTTACCCGCAGGTAGGGCTTGGATTGCGCAATGTAGCTCCTCCTGAGAGATAGCCCGCCCCAGTTGTATACCGTCCTCTTGGGATATCTTTCCACTCGGTAGAAATTCCGATGCAACGTCTTCTGGAAGAGTAGCAGAGGGAGAGGTACTGTATAAATCCTCATAAAACTCCCTAAAGGCCTCTCTGATATCCCCCGGGTCTGTAACTACCATCCCCCTCATATTCTTAACCCGTTCGATGTGTCCGGACGCAGCCTGTTGCCTAGTCCTTACTGCCAATAAACGACCGACATTCTCACTTAATTCATAGCAGTCTTGCCGTTTGGCCAAGTACAGCCCTGCTCTCTTTTCCGCATTGAAGTCGGACATACAGGCTTTGATAACTGTGATAGAATTCAAAGTTGCGGAAAGATCTTCTCCCTTAGCCACCTTGCGTATCAGTTCTGTTTCCAGACCGGCAAGTTTCTGATAAAATAATTTAATCTGGGCAGCCCCTTTTTTCTGCTTGGTCAGGCTATATTGCAGTGTCTCCCCTCTTGTTGCTGCCTTGAACGCATCCCACATCATCCCCGGAGGGGCACTACCGATATTGTTCTAAAAAAACTCTCTGATCCAGCACCTCATATGTTCAACATATTCATTGTCTGATAAGAGTGCCCTCTCAAATGTCCAGCCTGTGCGCTCCTTTCGAATCCCGCTACATAGTATCTCCAGGACAATTGGGTTGTGGTCTGACATTACTCTGGGAAAGAGCTCCACCCTAGCCTTCCGCAAGAGAGATGGAGAGACTAAGAAATAATCAAGCCGAGCAAACTTACTATGGGGGCCGAGTAATAAGTATAGCCAGGGTCATCAGGTTTTAGTTTAGCCCATGCATCTACCAAGCCCATGTCTTTTAATAAATTATTAGAAGCCCTCATAGAATGCGGTTTCTGCCCTTTACTAGATACTCCTGTATCACCTGGGGTTCCTCTGGAGCCGTTGATGTTTAAATCTCCACAAACCACATATGGTGCCGGCCAGGAAGGTAGTTCGTTAGCTAAATAATGCAGTAAACCCGGATCATCTGTCACTGGAGCATATACTGAACACAATGTAAAAGAATCTGCCCCATTCTTGCATTCCATTATAACCCATCTGCCAAGTTTGTCCACCATCTTTTTTCCAAGGGTAAAAGAGCTATTTTTCGCAAGGATAGCGACCCCCTTGGTCCTTACATTTTGTGAAGTATATGCTAGGACCTTCAGCCCTAAGGATTTATATAGATTACAATCTTTCCGTGCAATGTGAGTTTCCTGAAGGCAATATAGATCGGCATTGAGGACTTTGAGATCTTCCTGAACCCTTCTCCTTTTAGCACTGTCGTTGAGCCCACAGATATTTATAGTGGTGATTCGTATTTTAGCCATTATACCTTTTAAAAAAAAAAAAAAATTCCAAGCTGTAACACCTCATTTCTTTATCTAAAATATTCCATTGCCTGTCCGATCCGCTAATCCTGACATCCATCAAGAATAGTCCCTGGTCTTTGATACCTTCCAGAAAAACACAAAAATCCATAAAGATACCCTTCCGCTGTTGTTCACCCTTCGCCATTTTAACCTGTGCCCCCCCTTGCCACCCACCGCACCCACCCCCTCCCTGCCCTCCCTTTGTAAGCAGCCGGACCCATAGGGTCCGAGTGATGGAGGTAGCAAGAACACCACAACCCCCCAGGCACCCCTCTGCAC
Organism: Calotriton arnoldi; assembly: GCA_963921515.1. Classification (NCBI taxonomy): domain Eukaryota; kingdom Metazoa; phylum Chordata; class Amphibia; order Caudata; family Salamandridae; genus Calotriton; species Calotriton arnoldi. Next base: position 75,142 of record CAWUFW010019792.1, on the reverse strand, counting down.
TTTAAACCAAAAGTCGTCCCTGAGGCCCCTTAGAAAAAGAGATGGCCCAATCTAGTTCTCATCTAGTGCTTATTTCCCACTGACTTGTTCCAGGTACTCTTTTGCCTGCATTTCAGAGGTAAAAAACTTAAAGGACCCTCTAACAATAGTCTTCAATCTAGCCGGAGCCAGCAAGAATGCCTCAAAGCCTGCATCTTGGTAAGGTTTGATCATTTGTCTCAGCCGCCATCTACGTTCCACCGTGATGTGGCAGAAATCGGGGCGAACAAAGAAGGAAGAGTCCTTGTACTGTCTTCTAGCTTCGGGACGAGCTTTTTAAAAAATGGCCTGTCTGAGCAGGTAATTACCAAAAAAAAACTAACATAGCCCTCGGCTGGTTAGAGTCTCTGCCAGAGGATCTACGGAGGACAGCTGGGAACCGGTGTACCCGCTGAATTTCTCGGTCCCAATCCCAGCCCCCTAGCTCCGGGAAAGCTTCCTTAAGTAAGTCCAACATAAAAGCAAGAATGTCCTCCCCCTCAAGTCCTTCCTTGATCCCAAGAAATCGGAGGTTGTTCCTCCTCTGGCGGTTCTCCATATCTTCAAGCTTCCACATTGCATCTTTTAATTGAGCTTCATGGGATGTAGAGCCTTCCCTTACCACCGACAGTTCTCTTTCAACAGCTTCGGTTCTTTCTTCAATGCCGTTCATCCGTTCCCCAATCTCTGCGCAGGCTTTGCCGACTTTCCGAACTGCGCCTTCCAGCTTCTTTGTAGCTTGTCTAGCTTTCTTGCCATCCGCCCTGGTCTCTGCACGATGTTCTTTAATTGATTCAAGAATCATACTTAGCTCTGAGTTCATATCAGCTGTCTCTTTATGTTGCTCCTTCGAGGGACCTGCAACCTGACCCAGCGCCAATTCTGTAGGACCAGTAATCCTTGTATGAGAGTAGTCCCATTTTAGACCGGTGCCGGTGATCCGCCTTCCCTGGTTTTTTTGCATCTCAGCGGACCCCTTGTGTCCCTTAGAACTCCTTTGTTGTTTTTGGCATTTTAGGGCAGTCTCTGGTGCCTCAAGAGTGCTAGAATCCGAGGACAAGATGCTATCCCCGCTTTCAATTTGGTCAGAGTCGGAGTCAGAGAGACCTGATATTGATTCCTCGGCAAGTGAAAAAAACTTGCCTGTGTTATCCGATATGATGTCGTCTGCCGCTGAAACATCTAAGGCTCTGATATGTGCTGGACCCCCAGAAGCATCTTCTTGTATAGTGACAGATATGCCAGATGAAGGGTCAGATATAGTACGAGAGCCGTTCACACTGGGATCCTGCGCCATCACGCTTGATGTACTGACCCCATCTTCTTCCAAAGCTCCGGGCTGTATCGTCAAGCCCTCCCACGAGGAATCACCTCGAAGGTCACTAAGAGGCTGAGCCTGAGATTCTAGGTCCGTGTTCTCCATGTGGCCAGGAGTACATACATTTTGTATATCTTCCTTCGTTTTGAAGAAGCTCGTAATAGTTGGTTGGGGCGGTGCAGAATTTGGGGCGAAATCATCCCCATCTGGGGTTGTCCCTCCTTCTTCCATCAACTTTGGAGCAGTTGTTTTCCGTCCCCCAGTTTGTAGGCGTTCGATCGGGGCCTTCCGTTTCCCCACTCCTCCACTATCTGCTTGTTTCTTTAGACTATGCGGCTCGTTAGGCTTAACAACCTGGCTACGTGAGGGCTCCGGTTTAGAGCCCTGGGGTTGCGCAGGATTTCTTCCCACCGCTTCTTTTCCAGCTCTCGAGGACTTTGGGGGCATATTTTCAGGTTCCTCTGTGCGTCTAGAGCCAAGCACTGTTCTTTGAGCCCTCTCCAACCTCTCCAATAGCAGCCAAATACTAAAGCAGATTCCAGCCAGAACTTCCAGGTAATGTGAAGTGACAGAGGTCTGGCAGCCAAAGGGTTAAGCCTCCAGCTTCCAGTAGCAGCCGGCTCACAGCCCGGCCCCAGCCCCGCCTCCGTCCTCCCTCGCCTGGGAATTCCACCCGCCGCTTCATCAGGCGTCCTGATGCCCAGCTGGAGCTCCGCGGCCGCTCGAGAAACGCGGTCCATCCACTGGACCCAGGCCCGCGACGGCAGCCGCTGCGAGCAAGAGGTGAGCTGTGTCTTTCTGTAGAGGGTTAGTCTAGGGGCATACTCAGGGCTGGGGAAGGGGAGCTACCGTGGCGTACTACGCTGCCGCCGCCATCTTGCTTTCCGCTGTTTCCTGTAAAGAGCTAAATCTCCCACTTCCTGTTGCCATCGGGCCTGCAGTTCTGTTAAGCTGTCTGGTCTATTATTAGTAATGGTTCTATATGTCCTAGATATAGCCTTTTCTGTGATTTCCCCCATGAGCAAACTCCCTTCCAGTGGTGCATATTCCGGTATGTTTCATATGTCTTGTTTCTTGCCTTCCATGCACGTGTCAGCTGTAGGGATTTATAGTGTTGCTTCGGGTTGAGGTGGTATTTTCTTTGCAGAGAGCTAAAAGGAATAAGAGCTTCTCCCTCTATGATGTCCCCAAGTTTAGAGATCCCTAGGTAATCCCAAGCTTTAAAACCCTGCAGCTTCCTGAATTCCTGTAGGCGCGACTCTTCCCATAGGGGGGTTTCCAGGGTGCTTCACGTATTCCATTTCATACACCTTTCCGCCCACAGCCAGGCATCGGTAGTTGCCTGCATAGCTGGCAGCAGTTTCTTCACTCCTTTCCCACCGTCTAGGTAATGTATATATGAGTATGGTTGGAACTGGGTCTGTTCTCCAGAGTATATGTGGGGTGATCTCCTGGCAGGTGACCCCAGTCATTAATTACGATGAAATGGGCTGCCCAATAATCAGCTTTGATATCTGGAAGAGCGATGCTCCCATTGTACTGATTTCGTTGCAGAGTGGGTAGTGCTACTCTGCGATGGCCACCGTTCCAAAGGAACGTCCAAATTTCCCCTTCAATTTTGGCAAAGATTTCCTCAGGGATTTTATGGCAGGTGTTCTGTAACACATATAGGAGTTTCGGCAGCGTTATCATCTTATACAATGTGTCTCTACCCAGGAGTGTCAGTGGTAGTGTTTTCCATCTTTCCACGTCATTGTGGAATTCTGATAAGACCCTTCGGATATTATGTTTCATGCCAACTTCTTTATCAATAGTCACATATATGCCCAGATATCGAAATCCCTCTCTGGCTACTCTTAATTGCCCTGGGACACCAAGGGGGTCAATAAATCTACCTGCCGGATATAAGCTAGATTGGTCCCATTTAATCCTGTGTCCTGCATGTTCCCCGTACATCTCAAATGTGTGAAAAAGTTCTGGGAGTGTCTTTTGTGGGTTTGTGACGTCTAATAAAATATCGTCTGTGTAAAGGGAAATCCTTTCATCACCGATGGAGTCTGTTTGTTCCCTGAAGCCTGAGAGGTCAGGGTGTGTGCGTATAAATCATGCCAGGGGTTCTAGCACGTGGTGAATAACAACTGTGATTAGGGGCATCCCTGACACATGCCTCTCTCAATAGGGAATTCTGCTGATAGCTTGCCATTGACCTTCACGCTGGCTACAGGGACTTTATAAAGCAGGTCAATCCAGGCCCGAAACTCAGGACCGAACCCATACTTCACCAAAGCCTGTCTTAGGAATGGGCAGTCAAATGTCTTTTCGACATCCAGGGACAACAGCATATGGGGGTCTTTCCTGCGGTGTATTATTTCAAGCCAATTATGTAGTCGACGAAGATTAAATCTCGTAGACCTCTTTGGCATAAAGCCTGACTGGTCATAGTGTATAAGAGCAGAGATAACTTTCAGAAGCCTTGCGGCTAGGATCAAGGCTAGAATGTTAGTTTCAATATTTAAGAGGGAGATCAGTCAATAGGAACCACAGTCAGTCATTGGTTTGCCTGGCTTGTGTAGCACCACAATCCTAGCTTTCCGGAGGTCATGTGGAAGGGTGCCATTATCCTTAGCCTCCTTGAACAACTTAAGGAGATGAGGGCTTAGTAGCCCTGCATTCCTTTAAAAAAGTTTTGCAGGTATTCCATTTGGCCATGGGACCTTCCCAGGTTGTAGGTTTCCTATAGCCGACAGGAGCTCTGCCAACATTATATCTTCTTCTAGTGTCTGCGAGGAGTCTGTTAGTTTCGGGACATCCACTCCCTCAAGATAAGCGTCTATTTGTGAAGTAGTTGCCAGCTGGCGCGCTTTATGAAAAGCGACATAGTATTTGGCAAACTCATGAGCAATCTCTTATATGGTACTGCTATCTCCCATTATGGCATTCACCCATTTTGCCTCCATCTCTCTCTTACTTAGCCATGCCAATAGTCTTCCAGCTTATCACCAGTGTCATATAAACGACGGTGAGTGGCCTGGAGTTAGGCTTTAGCTTCCTGACGCGCCATCGCCTGATATTCTCTATGGAGAATTGATATGTTGCGCAGTCCTTGTAGGGTCTGTAGTAGTCCCAGGCTGGCCCTCTTACTGTAGCAAGTATGCCTCCATGTCTTCGATGTCCCTGGTTTTCCTCTGTTTTTTTTTGTGCTATTATGTTTTGCGCACTGTACCTGAGCACCATTGTGTATGCTTCCCATAGTATGACCGCTGAGGACACTGAGTCTACACTCTCTTTAAAATATAGCTCAGTGTCCACTCTAATTTCATGAGCTACCCTCTTGTCTCGCAGTTCCCAGGCATTTCATTTCCATAATTTTCCCAAGGTTACAAGTATGCTTCCCAATAGTAAGCCACAGTGGTGAGTGGTCAGGTAGTCTGCCTTTTCTATTTCCCCTACCTCTGCTGCCGGGGCGAGGATATAATCGAGCCTGAAGAATACCTTATGCGCCCCAGAATAGTATGAATACACTTGGGTTAGTGGGTGGCGGCGACGCCATAAGTCTGATAGGCCGGGAGTCTTCACAAACCCATTCAATGTCATTTCCTTTCTAGGGGTCGGACCCCGATTTGTGTGTCCAAGTGCCAGATCCATCACGTCATTAAAGTCTCCCCCAATTATATGGCAGAGGAAATCTGCCTCTCATATTATTTCTGCTAATTTATCCAATATGTGTTTTTGCAGATGTGGGGGGGCATAGACACTGACCAGGATGACATCTCTTCGTCCCCAGAGCCCTTTAACCGCTACATATGTTCCATTGGGGTCCCTCCATGTTTTTTCTATCTGAAATGGTGGTGTTTTTCTAATTAGAATGGCAATGCTGCGGGAGCCTGTTGTAAACCCCACTTGGGCCAGTGTTCTATATGCACTTCTACCTAGAAATCCACAGTGTATGTCCCGGAGGTGTGTTTCTTGTAAAAGGAGTAGATCAGGTTTTAACCTCTTGATAAATGTAGTGACCAGGCTGTATTTAATCTTATTCCCCAGCCCGTTAATGTTCCATGACAGCAAGGAATATCCCTCTCAGTCAGTCCTGCTGATCCCGTTCATCTAAGTGATAGTGTGATGTCAGCCCTCTATAGTTGGTCACCATGGCCTCTGTATTGATGTGCCTGTCTGTATTACTCCTTTTGTGCCAATAACATGTTCCCCTGACCCAACAAAGAAATTCAGGCCCACTCCCACTGCCCTCACTCTCCCCCACCCACTTACTTTTATTTTATTTTATTTGAAAAGTTTTATATAGCGCTGGCTAGACCCGGAGGTATCAGAGCGCTTTACAAGAGGATCAGCGAGTTACAGGTAACAAAATTACATCAGTTACAGGAGCCAAGTATAGACATAGGAGTAAAACATGAGATTACACAGAAATGTGAGTTAATAGCGCGTAGCATAGCCAAGACAAACGTCTTGTGGAGAGTGACAGGTAGAGGGGGAATGGTAGACAGGGGTAAGGGATGCAGGTAGGAAACATAATGGGGAGACGAGGAAAACAATGTCCGATGTCCGACTGGGTAGGTATCGGCCGAGGGGTGAACCAGAGCCAAACTCCTCTATAGCTGCATAGGACAGCTCCACCTAGCATCAGCCAAGGTTGCTCGGGTAAAACAGGGGTAAGGAGTGCAGGTAGGAAACACAACGGGGAGATGAGGAAAACAATGTCCGATGTCCGGCTGGGTAGGTGACGGCCGAGGGGTGAACCAGAGCCAAACTCCTCTATAGCTGCATAGGACACTTTGATTCAGCAACATTACAACTGTGCCATGGGTAGGTCAGAGAGCCTGTCTCCCACCTGTTCCCCTTAACAATATCCTTCTGCCCTGTTAAACTCTAGAAACCTCCCACCTTAGTTAGAGCCTGTGGGAAAAGAAGAAGAAAAACAAGTAATAAGAAACAAAATGTCACTATGACGTGGCGCAATTGCTCCAAACAGTTCAGGTGGTGAGCCGGTTCTTGACAACTCCACCAAGGCCCCGCCGGGCCCGTCTATTCAGTCACTCAGTTCTCACATCTCTATGTGCAGTTATTTTGGCTTCACTGGGTGCCTGGGCCAATGTTCCTGTTTCCATGTTGACGATGGTCGCCAGTAACGGGTGGTCTATTTCAGAATCTGTGAACTAGACATGGTCAGAGAAGTCTGTATGTGCATCCCCTTTGCGTGCTCCTTGGGATTTCCGCCTCACGCTCAGAGTCACACTGGCTACCGTATCTGAGGACAGGTTAGGGTTAGAGGGCTGCCGCCGAGGCAGAAGGGGGGGTTTTGTTCTTTTATTGCTGAAATTGCTTTCCCGACGATGTCTGTTCATTCTTTGCGATTTAGGACGTGTGCTTTGTTGCGAGCCAGCAGGACGTTGGATCCAGGCCAAACATTAAGGTCTTAGGGGTGGGCGTTCGTCTATCCACGTCCAGGCCTCCTCTGGCGTTTGGAAAAAGGTTGTTCTCCCCTCAAATATTACTTTTAGCTTAGCTGGGAGCAGTAACATATACTGTATGTTCATTTCTCAAAGTTTTACTTTGACTGATTGAAAGGTGCATCTTTGTTTATGTACTTCTTGTGAGTAATCAGGGAAGACCATTATTTTTGCCTGCTCGCATCAAATTTCTCCCATTCATCTCACTTCTCTCAAGATCAAATCCCTATCTTGGTAGTTAAGGAAATGGGCCATAAGGGGTCTCAGGGATACTCCCAAAGGTGATTTAGCACCAAGAGCCCTATGTGCCCTCTCTACCACAAAACAGGTTGAAAATTGCGCCACAGGGAGTAAGTCTTTCAGCCATTTCTCCAGAAAAACTCCTGCGTCCGAGCTCTCACCCCAGAAATGGCAGATTATTTCTTCTTGCATGATTTTCTGCATCATCCACCCTCCGGCCTACATCTTTCATGGTAGTACGTAGATTTGTGACCTCCTTGCTCGTAGTATAGATCATGCCTCCGAAATCCTGCCTTCTGCCTTCGTTACTCTCTCAGAGACTTCACGGAGGTCCTGACGGAGTAGGTTAAGATCTGAACGGACTTCGCCTATCTTGCTCTCTAGGGTCTCCCTTGAAGTATAGATGGCCTGTAGGAGGGCTGCACTGTCCGGCAAACAAGTTGACTCCTCCTCTCGGCCTGTCGGGTAGGCCACCGTTTTTGTATATCTGGTCATCTTGCCTTGCTTTTACTGTTTGGTTTCCTTATCCTTGGCCATTCTGAGCCTGTGTTTAACAGGGATCTTCCGTTACTTTGCACTAGGCAGTGTGTCCATCAGCGAGTTTACACCCTGTTTATTGGGTATCTATAGCAAGAGCCCCCCCCTCTCCGTCACACCCCTGAGATCTTGGAGATCATATTTCACCCCTTCGTGCAACTGAATGCAGGAGTTCATTTCTGTTGGCGTCCTTGTATGTCTGATCTGACTTTGGGGTTTTTGTCGGGGGAGGGTCCTGAAACAATGTCACAGAGGGGGCCGTTCCACTGGGTAAGGCGGGTTAAGAGTTGCAGTGGGCGATCCCCCCAAATATTAAGGTCTCTTCAACCTCTTGGATTTAGTAGCTTGGTGTCAGGATATTTTCAAGCCGAGTTCTGCAGTAGTCTTTACCACTAGTGTCCTCTGCCTCTCTGGGTATGCAGTGTTGCCCTCTGTGGTGATGATATGATTAAATACAAAGACGTTATGTGTCTCCAGAGTGATCCAGGGTCTCCAGGAGCAAGAACACCCCAAAAGGACCACATACATTCCCCAGGGGGGTCGCATCACTCATCAAGCGGAGCACCCAAGGCCCGGGTCTGGGTCTTTCATAAAACCTACATATTTGGCTTTGTTTGCTCTTGTCTTATGACTATAGTTGCGGGTCAAGGGTATGGGCCACTATGAGGCCTCACAGAGGGGAGTCCAGTGACTTTATTTCCTCCTGTAGCTAGGACGGTTGTCCCCCGATTGCCTCAGATCATCCCTGATGGATTTGGGTGGGTTGGAGCCCTTTGCTAACCAGAAGCGACCCTAGTCCAGGATAGCAGTGAACAGCCACAAGAAATATCCCTCAGGCTGGCACTGAACGCTCACAGCCATGCGGTCCCTGGTGGCATTCTCAGGCCACCCACGGGCCCGCTTCCCTCGCAAGCAGGGCCGCAGTTAGTGTTTCACAGTGGTCTGCTCTGCGGTGCCTCTGCGTGCAGCTCAGTTTCACCACTCCCTGCTACCAGCGGTCTGCCGCACCTCTCGATCCCCCGGATGGCCCTCCCCAGCCACGTTCTCTCCTTAACGCATGTGGTACACTAGTTGGCGGTGTAAAAGGTTGTTTTTTTCCTTTTCAACGGGGGTCTGGGGGTACTTTCCCGTTCCTCTCATGCCACCGCCGTCAACTCCCCCCAGTTCATCCGCTCCACCGCTGCTCTCTCTCGGGGGAAGCCTCTTGGGATGCTTGGCACTGGAACACCTCTCATGCACCTCCCGCCTCTCAAGGCTCTGCCGGTAGGCCTCACTCTCTCTCCGGGCCGGGCAGCCCCAATCACTATGCCAGCCCCAGATGCGGTATCGCCATCAGAGGACGCCAGAGCCATATCTTCATCTCTCCTGCACCCTGTCGTCCCCATCTGTGGTTAGGTGGGCCGCGGCACACCACTGGTTTACTCAGTGAGTTTGATCCGGACCGCCAGCTTGCCTGGGGATACCATGCCCCTTATCACCATAATGCAGGTCTCGCCGAGGCCCCAGCCTTGGTCTCCCTGTTTCAGCTGTCACCAGTCTCAGTGTGGCCAAATTTGCGCCACAGGCTGTATTTCCGTCTTCTCCAACACTTCAGTAGGAGTTGCAGTGGGCAGATATGAGCAGGATAAGTGTGCGAATGAAGCGATGCGCTGGCGGAGCTGGAGCCAGAAGTTGTTGGTCAGCCATCTTGTTGGCCACGCCTCCAGAAGCGATTGTTACAATTATTTCCTAATGTGGCCTGTACTTTGCTCATGTCATCGGAAATGTGACAATATCTAATACAAATAGCAGGGACACTACACAAAGGCATTTATGAATGTAACATAGTAATAAAGAGGTAATGCCTTTGAGAATTGGCCTTGAAATGACGAACTCCCAAAGAGAGCACAGTCCTTTCTATTTGGAATAATTATTTATAAACCATCTCTGCTTATTAGTGTTTTAGATATTTTAGGGAAAATTCTGAAAGGTATTTATGAGTACATGAAATGGGAATCCTGCAGTACTATTTCACATACTCATGTCTTTGTGAATTCAGCCCCAGAGTGTTTTAATCAATTCCGTTAGCAAACATTTCTTTAAAATACAGTAAGCCATATGCCAAGATGAGCAGCCCTGTTGCACAAATCCGAAAGTGGCCACACAACAACTATGTCAAGTCCAGAAAAGTGGTTCTCTTCCTGCTTTCTGAGATATATATTTATATGTTGTTTTTTTCCACTTAGACACAGGATACTATGTTGCAAAAATTGATGTTGTGGGAGAAAAATGGTACCCCAAAATTCCAGAATTTCCTCCCACATTTACTTGATTGGAGATTGTGTTAAACATCAATTTCATCAGGCAATCTGTCCCTGCATTAAGGCACCTCCCAAATAATCAAAATCGATCACTATACACTTAATTTAAATAATTGAATTAAATGAGCCCAGTTGTTAGACCTTTCATCCTTGGTGATGTTTCCCCTGACTTATTGCCTTCTGACCTCCAGTTTTGCTGACTTCATTTTTGCTGGCTTTAGGATTCTGGGCACTTTACCACTGCTAACAATTGCTAAAGTGCATATGTTCTGTGCTCAAAACATGGTAACATTGGCTTATCCACAATTGGCATATTTAATTTACTTACACGTCCCTAGTAGAATGAACTATATGTGCCCAGGGCCTGTAAACTAAATACTACTAGTGGGCCTGCAGCACTGATTGTGCCACCCACTCAGTAGCCGCTTAAACATGGCTAAGTCCTGCCACTGCAGAGCCTGTGTATGCAGTTTAAACTCCCATTTCACCCTGGCAAGTTAACCTACTTTCCAGGCCCAAACCTCCCCTTTTATTACATATGTCACCCCTAAGGTGGGCCCTAGGCAGCCCTATGGGCAGGGTGCAGTGTATTTAAAAGGTAGGACATGTACTTTTGAGTTTTAAATGTCCTGGTAGTGAAAAAATGCTAAATTTGTTTTTCACTATTACAAGGCCTATCTCTCCCAAAGGTTAACATTAGAATTTCCTTAAATCATCTTTTAAGTATAATTTCCAATTGGGAAAAGATAGAGATGTGGAGTTTGGTGTCTCTGGACTCACAATTTAAAATCACAACATTTGGTGAAGTCGTATTTTAAATTGTAAGTCTGAAAGTGCCAGTTTTATAAAGTTCAATAACTAACTAGGGGTTGGGCCTATTTAACATCAGCAAGGCTAGGCCACTACAACATCAAAAGAACAAAGAAACGCCATTGCTGACTCTGTTTAAACAACACAATGATTTCAATTGTGATCACATAACTTAATTACTTTGATCACCCTTTAATTCTTCATTGTACATAACACATTTTTTATATCATTTTGCAGACAACTGTCAATGCAGAGGAGCAACATCTTCAAGTCACAAGTACAGTGTCATATATTACATAACCCACATCAAATTAACATCAACATATTGTGACAAAAGTGAATTCATATGCACGACAAAAAACTCATAACGTACACATGCAACATTCAATGTATTAGTTCTGAATTTGAAAGCAACCAAAGGGGCAAAAGGTGAAATGCCCTTACTGAGCCCCCACTGTATTGGCTTATAACCTAGGAGTGTCAAATTAGCATTTTCCTTAGTTTAAGGCTTCACATAGGGATTAACCTATTCAATTAATTTTTAACCAACAATTCCCTGTAAGCCTATATTTCTCTTTAACATGGACATACTCCCTAGGTATCAAGCTGTCAACACGTTTCAAACCCAGCTTTGATTTAGGGTTATCTTCAGGAACCAGAACTGTTGGAAAATAGGTTTTAGTAGCATACTATGACCGGAATCTCCCTGCCGTGTTTTTTTTTGTTGTCTTTTTTCAGTTGAGGTACGGGGTGTATAGATCAATCATGTCTCCTTTCAAATATTTTGGTTAAGTTATTTGCAGTGCAGCACTTCAGCTTTTATTTCAGCAATTAATTTCTTTCCGTCTTGGTTTTCAAACATGTTGATTAACATCTCTCTGTTACTCCTGCTTTTGTTCATGCCATGACACAAACTGCCATAGGACACTACTATACAGAGTCAGCACTGGCGTTTCTTTGTTCTTTTGAAGTTTTAGAAAGTTGCCATTTTCTTACTTTAACCAATCTGTGCCTCTGCCTGTCTCTCAATACATATCTAGGCTGGGTGGCAGCTGGGCTTTGTGCATTCCCTCTAGACAGTCACACAAAGGGAGTTGGGGTGTGACACTTGCATCCTGATGGCCCATCTGCAGGCTGAAGGGCCATCCTCAGGTAGATTGGGAGGGAGGATTGACACTTCCACCTGAATACGGCTGTGCCTGTCCCCACACAAAGAGCTGCATACCCCCCTGTAGTGAGTCTGGAGCCTGGGCAGGAAAGGCAGGCACCTTATGATCTTCAAAGGTTTCTTTGAGGCCTCTTCCACTTTGAAAACACATTTGGGTATAAGTACTGGACCCCTGACACCCCCATATCAGAACTTTGCTGGAACCAAGGGCATTCTACTTTGAAGAAGAGCTGTTGTGCAGTGGGAGGGACTGCCACTTTGCTACCTGCATCGCAGTGTTGGCCTACTGCTTGCTAATTGATGTGCTGTAGGAGGGACTGCCACTTTGGTACCTGTGTTGGCCTGCTGCCTGCAGCTTCTTGCCTGGGTGTGAGAGGGTTTAGACCTGCTCTCTATATCCTTGAACCAAAGTTTCTCCAAGTGCTTGTTGGCTTGCCTCCTGTTCTCTGAAGTCACAGGGTCATAAAAGACTTCTTGCAACTCTGCTGGTGCTACTGTACTCTGACGTCTGTGAGTCCTACCCTCACCTGAGGTGCCTCCTCCAGTCTTGGGCCTCAGAAGTGGGTTCTGCAGCTGTTTTCTGCAAAAATCAACGCAGTGACCACTTTGCGCTGATCGTAACCGACGCAGTGCCCTCTGACTCAGTGCCGATTTGACAATGACGCAGGTCTCAACTGTGAGGTCTGACTAAGAAGCAGCGCCGATGCGAACACACCACTGCGAGGCTGGACTTCGACACAGTGCTGATCCAGTGACACCGACTGCGAGGCTCGACTCGGATGCATTGACGCGACTGCATGAATCGGAACCGATGCATCAAGTCTTCAATGTCAACGCTTGCTCCATACAAAGGTAGTTTTTCAGCGGGCCTTGCGTGGGTCCTGTAGTCGGCCTGCCCTCCGTCGCGGCCGGCCTGATCTTTGGATTGATCCCGGTCTAGCATGACCTCAAGTAACCTTTTAATGCTATTGACTTCTAATCACTGTTTTTGGATTTAATCTTTAGACACTTATAGCTCAAGTTCTACTTATTGGATTTTTGTAATTTTGGTCTTGTTTTACTAAGATGAATATTCTCTATTTTTCTAAACTGGTGTAGAGTCTTTTTGTGTTGTTTTCACTGTGTTACTTTAAAGTGTGCCCTGAAAACTTGCTTTTTTAAACTGTAATGTCTGCGTCAGTTCGGCTTGCCACCATGTAGAGTCTCGCTCCTAGGGTAGTAGTGCATGTTTATAAATCTATATTTCATTTCACAAATACTTTTCACATTGCTTCTTAACTTAAGCCTGACTGCTCTGTTTTAAACTACCAGAGGGTAAGCACAGGTTAATTTAGGTTGTGTATCTGACTTCCCCTGACTATGATTGTGGCTCCTGCTTGGACAGTGTGTATACTCTGCCAACCAAAAACCTCAATTTCAACACCAATGAATAACTGAGTACTAAATCAATGAACCGTTAAAGGGTTTCATTACAAAAATTCACAATTAAGCAGTACAGAGTAAATGCCATGAAGTCTCTCAGATGTAGAGCAATACAAAGTCAAAAAATATTTTATAGGACAACAAAATCAGAAGAATAATGGAAAGCATACTTAGTAGAATAGGAAAGTCTTCTAAAAACTGGCTCACCCCCAAAATCAAGGGGTTTGCATACACAATTACTGTATATTAAATCAACATTTCTGAAGAATCATCGTCATGTGAGCAAAAGTATCATTTCTTCAGCAAATCCGAGCATATAAAAAATAAACTTAATGCCTTAGCACTTAAGCACTAACCCATTTTATGAATAATTACTTAGTATCCTTTAGGCAAATGTCGTCCGGAGATAATCAAACAAAATATGAAACATTGACAATGAAACTTTCCTTGAATGAATAGATCCAGTGAAGAAATCGAAGATGTAGTTTCCAGTAACAATTTTACATTCGCACCATGGAAGGTTCATCATGAGCAAAACAATAATAGCAATGGAAATAAACAATTATGACCTCAGATTGACTGGGTGCTGTGGAGCCTGTGGGAAGAGGATGTGCGATGGCGGGGAAGCACGAGTGAGTGATAAAGATGGCTTTTATCTCGTTTTATGACGGGGGTCTTACACAGAAATGTGGCCCTTTTAACATTTCATTATAAAATGCATTTCTGTACCTCATTGGAAATTTGTTTAACAATTATACTATATCATTCTGTACATGTAAAAGTGTGTGTGAAAAATGTGTATTACACATTGTTAATGATGCACAAAAAATATATACCCAAACAATTCTCCTACAAATCAACCCTTTGATTATTTTATAATCACTAATTTAATTAATAAAACTTTATTAATCAGGAATTTATTCAGACTGCATCACTTTTTGTTTCTTTCTGGAATTCTCCTCCATCATCTTTAGTTGATTGTAGACATGATCTTTGACATTCTCCAGCTCAATTTCTTTATTCTGTTTCCTTTTCAATAATTTCATTTCATTTTTACACCCACAATTTTTAATCAAACACCCAGTCAATTTTAGCAAGAGAAACAGAATAATTTAACAAATCAATAACTATTGCAGGTGTTAATATTAAATTCAAAGTTTCTCCGCCCAAGTTATCGATCCATTCACCAACCTTTCTAAAACCCTTCCCTATCTGAGTAATCCAGTAACCTACAGTTTCCCACATACCCTGCTCTTATAAAGCTTGACGTTCACAAGATATTACTTACATTGTTTACATAGGCATCACTAGCAGGATATTTTTTATATATGATGGTACCTTACAATCACACCTTCCTTCCCAAGAAGAATATATAGTGCCAAGCGTTTTTTGTATTATCATTGCTCTAATAGCATTTAATTCAAAGTTAATTTTGGTTAGGGCCACAGCAGTACTTAAAGCAAGTCCTTATAACTATCTCTTCAAATAACTCTGCCATGGCCAGTCCCTATCCCAGCTGCTACAGAAGGAGGGTTATGCATGGGGCTAGCTACCACACCACGTAAAACAAATCCTAGCTACAGAAACGTCAACGAAAAGTCATCCCAGCCTTGGAGAGAGGGGAATCTCCTTCACGGAGAGCTAGAACACCTTGTGGGGAAAGCCAGATATCCCTGGACGCCACAAAGCTGATCCACCTGCTTTCAACCAAGATCATCCCCATCTGGACATGGAACATGAGGACCATGCACGAGACAGGCAAGGCAGCCCAAGTGGCAGCGGAGATGAAAATGTACAACCTTACCTTGGCATCAGCGAGACCAGATGGACACAGTCCGGAAAGAAAAGACTGGCTCCAGGAGGGATGCTACTGTGTTCTGGACGCGAGAAAGAAAATGGCCCACACACTGAGAGAGTAGCACTAATGCTAATCTCAGCAGCCAACAGAGCTCTGATTGGATGGGAAGCCCACAGTCCCAGAATCATCACAGCGACCTTCTACACAAAGAGAAAGAGGGTCACAAAGAATGTTATCCAGTGCTATGCACCTACAAATGACAGCAAAGAAGAGGACAAAGAACAGTTTTACAACAGACTCTAGTCCATCCTGGAGAAATACCTTGAGAGAGACATCACCATATTGATGGAGGACCTCAATGCCAAGATTGGAAGCAACCACACTGGGTACAAAGGAGTCAGGGGCAACCATGGCCTTAGCGACATGAACAAGAATGGTGAAAGGGTCTGAGATCTCAGTGCCCTGAACAGTCTGGTGGTAGTGTATTCCCACACAAAATAATACAGAAGGCAACATTGGTGTCACCAGACCATTCAACAGAGAATCAGATCGACCATGTCTGCATTGCTAAGATGTTCCAGCGGTCCCTGCAGAATGTGAGAGTGATGAGAGGAGCAGACGTGGCATCAGACCTTCACCTTGTCGTGGGCATACTAAAGCTAAAGCTGAAGAAACCATAGATGGAACCAACAAGCCAACACCAGTGATATGACACCACCCTCCTCCAAGATGCACACAAATGCAGAGTACTCAGTCATCCTCAGTAACAAGTTTCAAGTCTAAAACTTCGAACTAGAGGACAACAGAGACCCAGTAGAAAGTCAGTGGGAGAAGATCAAAGAAACAGTGACCTCAACCTGTCAGGAGGTACTGGGTCCCATGAAACACCAGCATAAAGAATGGATCTCCATCGAGACACTCGGCAAAATCCAAGAAAGCTGCCGTCCACACCAGCCTCAACGCCCAAAGGGGAAAAAACAAGATTCTGAAGGCTAACAAGGCCTGCACAACTGCAGTTACTCTTGCAGGCGATGCACCGGATGAGACTGAGATCTTCATCTACCTGGGCAGTGTCATAGACTAGCAGGGCAGCACAGACGCTGACGTCAGGGCAAGAACTGGCAAAGCAAGGGCTGCTTTCATTCAGCTAAAGAAGATCTGGAGCTCCAAGAACCTACTGCTGCAAACCATGATCTTTCTTTTTAACAACAATGTAAAATCAACCTGGAGCAGAACCTTGAAGGACAAAATTAACCACCACAACAAGTCCAGACCTTCATCCACACTTGTCTGAGGAAAATCCTCCAAATCGGCTGGCCAAACACCATCAGCAACAATGACATAGTCGAAGATGTCCGTGTTTAAGTCAGTCACACGGGAAACATCCTGAACAACGACTCCGGAACAACGAGTTCCGGAGTCACGCAAGCGGAACAACGACTTGCCCGAACAACGACTCAGCCTTAACCACGCATGTGTGTGGTTAAGGCTGATTCGGTCTAGTGTTCGGGCAGGACGGAGTTCCGAGGAGCGTCGCAGAGGAACAGGTAAGAGGGGTTAATTTTCAGGGGGGGGGTTGGGTTAGTTTTTAGGGGTTGGGGTTTAGTTTTTAGGGGGTATGGGTGATCGTGTTTGTTTAGAAGGTGTGGGAGGGATTGGTTTGTAGGGAGTTGAGTTCGTTTTTAGGGGGCGTTGGTGACAGTATTTATTTTTAAGGTGGGGGAATTAGTTTATAAGGGGTTGAGTTCTTTTTAGGAGGTGGGGGTGATCGTGATTATTTTTAGGGTGGGGAAATTGGTTTTATGGGGGTTGAGTTCGTTTTTAGAGGGAGGGGTTTGGGATTAGTTTTTATGGGGCTATGTTTGTTTATATGGTGTGGGGAATTAGAATTTAAGGGGTTGAGTTCGTTTTCAGGAGATGGGGTGATCGTGATTATTTTTAAGGGGGGGAATTAGTTATAAGGGGGTTGAGTTCGTTTTTAGGGGGTAGGGGTTTGGGATTCGTTTTTAGGGGGAATGGGTGAAAGTGTTTGTTAATAGGGTGTGAGGCGAATTCGTTTTTATGGGGCAGGAGGGTTGGGGGGATCGGAGTAGTAGTAGAAAAGCATTTTTTTTAACACGCATTCCTTTAACACGAAAAATCGTGGTAAAGGAATGCGTGGTAAAACAAATCGTGGTTTAGACGAAGTCGTGGTTGCGCTCTCGTTGTTAGGGAAGTCGTGGTTGTGGAAGTCGTTGTTCCAACATACAACCCAGTCACACAGGTCTCTTTAAGAGTATTGAAGTAAGGCTGCGTCATTAGAGTTAGTGCCGAATATAATCTGGGGATTGCTTTTCTTGCACGGCCAACCTACATCAGCTTTTGTAGAACTGTGTAGGTTAGGAGAGGGGCAGTCTTATGGGGCCACAATATTTTTATAGCCCCTCTGAGTTTTGTGAATGTTAGGAATTGGTCTGCTGTAGTAAATATTCCTGCTGCAGTTTCTGGAATTTGTGTAGTTCTGTGTCACTGTACAGATTGCTTATGGTGGTAATGCCTGCCTCATCTATGCATTTCTGTATTCAGTTCCCTCTTAGTAAATTCTGCTATTGTCCATAGCAGCAGTGCGGGGATGTTTGTCACCTTTGCTTTCATTTTATATAAAACTCTGCACCAGCATCGGTGGACCACTTCTGGTCCCTCTCTAAAATATCGACCGAAACTTGGGTTTTTATAGGATCTGATTATCAATCTTATCTTTTGAAAACAATGATGGGACTAGAAGACACTAAACCAGCATTAAGACAAAGCAATCATGAACAAGTCCGTCAGCTCCTCGATATCACACTGATAAAACAGATGCACAGGGTGCAGACATTTTTAGCATTCTACTCATGTTTAAAACTTTTCATTTTCTATAAAAGAAATAGAAGAGTGTGAATAAGTGCTGGAATAGAACTGGTAGAGTCTGAAAGGCCAAAATGATGGAAATAGAAACGTCTGAACAGAAACTGTCACAGTGTTCACAATCACCCGGATCAGGCAAGTCCTCATGTGCACTACCTGCCTTACAGATCATAGACCACTGACAATGTCCTTGTTTGCGCAAGTCCCCAAATACCCTATGGAACTTTAACTTAGTCCAGAAACTGATCCTTTTCTATGAAACGGTTCTTTGCATGAAATATGTATAGATACTTTGCCTTACTGATACTCTGGTGGAAGTCTCTGGCTGTTTCACACTGATATACTAAACTTCATTTGAAAGAGTGACATTCTCTTCAACACTTCATCATCATGTTAGTAAACCTATGGTACTCTTTGTGTACTTTTCCCTGATTAAATTCGTTTGTGGCCTATCTTTCACTCTGCTAAGTATCATTTTTAGTAATATTTTGACCAAGGGAGTAATTGTGTATTTTCGTGCTTACTGTTGTGCAGTGTTTACACATGTACGGTGGTTGGGGCTATCTGTGTTAGGCTTACGTACCATTTTAATCCATTTGTGTTTTCAGTTATGTTTATAGCCTCAGTCCTTTTTAGGCTAGGGTTATCCCAAGTGAACCATAGTATTTGATGATATTTTTGCTACAAGGCAGCATGACTCCAGACGCCCATAGCAGTGACATTGTCGAATTAAATATGTCAAATTATTTTCCAGTTCAGCTGACAATAGCCTTCCAATTAATAACCCTTCCCCCTGGTTATGTGGTGCATGAGTGCCTTACAGTACAGCACTCCTGAACTGAAAAATAAACTTAGTGAGCACATTCAGGAATATTTAGGTGATAATGCAGAATGTGTCGCATCAGCACAACTGCTATCAGCGGCTGTAAAAACCAAATGGAGGGATAAAGTAATGAAGGACTCTGCAATTGCAAAAAAAAGGCGGCAGTGGAGAAACAAACGATGCTTTAATGGGAAGTTTATTAAACAACTGCTCAATAAAATGTGACCCTTACCCAGGCTCTAAAACGTAAACTTGAAATAGCAAAACTATGCCTCAGTACATTGTACCTCCAGAAGACAAAAAGTGCCCATATCAAATTAAAGAAGAGACAATATGACTGGGGAAAAGGCCGTACAGCTCCTGGCTGCTTAGTTCAGACAACGTCAAGCGCAGTCTACTGTATGAGTGATTAAAGATGTAAGAGGGGAACTAATAACGCACCCGGTTGTGATAACCTACAAAATCACCTCATTTTAGGCACCCCATTACCAATTCAATTAACCATAAC
Source organism: Calotriton arnoldi (assembly GCA_963921515.1). NCBI lineage: Eukaryota > Metazoa > Chordata > Amphibia > Caudata > Salamandridae > Calotriton > Calotriton arnoldi. The sequence continues at coordinate 55,849 of CAWUFW010019792.1, read as the reverse complement.
ACTGCCAATTTAGAGGTTGATTTGCTAAACAGAGCGCTCTTTGAAGAAATTACTGAAGATGAAATTGCATATGCTGTTTTAGCGTTACCCACGCGCAGGTCTGCAGGGAAGCACGGCTTCCCCTCTGCATTTTTTATGATGTGTAATGCATTACTAGTCTCATTACTTTATGCAACCTTTAAGGAGGTTGAAATGGCCGGATCTTTAGAACCTACCGAGTTCCTTCGTTAATATTGATGTGAAGGTGTTGGCAATGATTCTGACCATGAGGCTTCATAAAGTCACACCCTCTCTGATTCACCCCATTAGGATTCAATAGTTCTCTCATTGGACACAGAGAAGTTTTTTGACAGAGTGAAGAGTGGTTACCTTTACCGCACCATCAACAGAGCTGGCTTAGGCCAAAACGTTATTGCTAAACTACGCTGTCTCTACAAGTCGCCGATGGCCTGTATCAACTATGGGGAAGCACATCTTGTTCTATCCCTATAGGATGGGGAACACCACCAGTGAAGCCCCTTCTCACCCCTCTTGTTCTTACTGGCATTAGAACCTCTATCAGCCACTTTGCATTTCATGGTGATTATTCAGGGCATCAACAACCTTGCTGGCCAGGTTGAACCCTCTCCATACGCTGATGATAACCTGTTGGCGTTATCCATGCCCCACACTTCTGTACCAGCTGCCATGTCCCTAATCGACTCATTTTTGTAATTCTCTGGTTATAAGTTAACTGGGATAAGTGTGAAGTGCTCCTCATGACCAGATGACCACCTGAGTGAACATCCCTGGGTACCCCATGAAGTGGATCTCTAAGGGATTTTAATGTCTGCCATTTGGCTTAATGGCATCCTTAGCCCCTTGCAGAAGCGAATGTGAATCTGCTCCTATCCCAAATGCAAAATGAATACTTGAGGTGAACACACCTAAATTTATCATTGTGGGAGGAGTCCAAATTGTTAAAATGAGGTTGGCAGCTCATTACAACTATGTCATAGGTATGCTATCTATAAGAATTAAGATAAATACTCTGAGTTGCATCGACTATGTCATAAAAAGATTCATTTGGGGAGACGCTACACCCCGACTGAAACCACAAACACTATTGGCACACATGTCTTTGGGTGGTTTGAGGCTACCACACATAACGACGTACTAATACACAGACACCACCTAACTACTTGGATAGCTTGCTACCAGAAAGTTCTTACAAACCCTCTCTTCCGATGTACTGTGCATATACACTTTGATGAAGGGACACCAATCCTGTCATCGCCTGTCTGTATTGAAACAGTGCCACAAACCTCGGAAGACATACCCATATATTCATGCCTCTGCCCCTACAAGGGCCAATGCTGCACTTCTGGTTGGCATCTAACCACTGCCAGAACAAGACTGGACCACTAAAGGGATGCAGATAGTGGATGAGTTGATAATAAATGATTCAAAAACTTTAGGATCCACAACAGAAATATGGCCTGACAGAACTTAATTAGAGGCTTTATCAACAACTCTGAAGTTATCTTAGCAGTTGATTAAGTCCTCGGTCCTATGATCTCCCTTGTTTTCCTGCCCTACAATATCTGAGGGTGTTAGGAAATATTGGATGATGGATTTCTGGCATGTATGGACTGATATTTAAGTCATTGTATTCGAAGCCTTTTGAAACTCAAACTAGACACAAATGGCAGATTACCTTCAACAAGGACTACACAGAAGCAGAAAGGGTGGGATCAATGGAGTGAAACGATGGAGCAGTCAGAGAATCCAGATTTAAATTACTATACTTCTAAAGCCTTCACTCTTAGTACTGACCCTCCCCAGGTGCTCCACCGAGGCTGCACACGGCCTAATAGTGCATGTTGGAGATGCGGCCTAGTGCACTGTGATATTCTCTGCATTCTCTGGCATTGTCCTGCCTTGACCACATACTGGCAGAGGGTGTGGGGGGAACTGACAAGATCATAAGCCAGGCAATTTACACCTCAGCACACCTTGCATTTTTACATGACAGGGCAGGCATACCAGACCTTGACTCTCACTCCCGTAGGCAGTTGGTAACGGTTAAAATGTGTATCTTGCATCACTGAAGGCAAGCAACTGTTCTTGGAAGAGACAAATGGATTATTGAACTGGCACTCGTTGCATACCATGAATAGATTGTATACAAGATTAATTGCAAACTGAACATGTTCGACCGGGTTCGGTGTCCCTTTCCTCCTAGTGCAGAGCAAGAGGCATAGATGTGAAAAGCTTTACATTCCTAATGTCCTTGCTTGCTATGGCGGACCTAGTTTCGAAAGTGGCTGAACTGGGAATGACTTGTAATTCACCTATTCACACACTCCCTCTATTACGCTACCTTGGCTGCGATAGGCTGTTACTGTAACCAGTCTGTTATTAGAATCTCAGTCAGGGGTGCACGGCTGTTTGCTTGCCACTGAGTTTGGGAACTCAAAGGGTTATAATTTATAGTACGTCCCAGGGTGTAGATCCCTTATCATATCATATCAGTCATATGGGATTCGTCGTAGCAGACCTGAGGTACAGTTCAACTTCCATGACAGGATCTCACGCTCCTGGCTCAGTTCCCTTCTGCCCTCCTCTCCTACAAACTCAGCAGTTCCAATCTAGGGAAGAGAATACGCTGACTTTTCTTTGTGTACGGATTACGATCCATTGTTTTTAGTATATACAGCATCATAGTACCACTGCTGTTTTACCATCTTGAAAATATTACTAGACCCCCACTTGGTACCTCATCCTCTGGACCATGCAGATTCTTCACACCCCCCATTCTGACCTCCCTTCTCTCCCTTCTCTCTCCTCTATCTGCTTTATGTTTGCTACGGAAGGATACAATCAGATCCTTGTATTATTGATTAGGTTGTGTGGTGATGTCATAGACGAAAACTTACAAATGATTATGCAGACATCAGACTTCATTTATATTCTACATTTATTGTACTGTAATTTCAAGTGAGGAACTTCATTCCTGTCTTTTCTTTTCTTCTTTGTGTTGAAAATCTTTAATAATGAATTATTGCACACAAAACCCCCCAAAAACTATGCTGTGTGGAGGCATTGAACATGGCACCTGCACAGCAGAGCTTCAGTGCTTTTAATGGAGCTGCTGAGGTAGAGGCCGCTCTAAAGGCGCAGATATCTCCACCTACCTGGAAACGAATTTTAATTATGGAAAATTCTAGTTTGCCAGGTGAGCAGAGAACATTTCTCCATTGTCCTTGCCGAAGGAGCTATAGCCAGCCATATGCTAAATAGGATCCAAAATTCCCTCTTACATTATTGTATGATAAGCAGACATATTTGTTTTATCCCCATGCTTGAATCTCACAACTCGGTATGTAACATCAACATATTAACATAGCATTTAAGTCTTAGGACAAATTTCAATAATATCAGAATTTTAGAAAAGAATCTGGAACTAATTTTGATGATTTTAGAAAAATTGTAATGAAATCTGATATCTACTTTCACCCTTTGTGCCCCATGTGGGCAGATTGTGGGATTTATGCTTAATGTTCCCTCCATGTGGTGGGGCGGAAAGTACTGAAGACACCAGGAATACATTTTATATAATAAAAAAGAATGGGATGAGGGCCAGCCCATCCCGGCATCAGGCCGCACCCTCCACCTCTGACGCCCCAATAGTCTTTCTGCCCTCCTGGGGGTAGACTAGGGGGACTTACCTCCCAATCAGCCCGGGATGGCAGAAAGCACAACATTTATATAACAAAATAAGAATGGGGTGGATGTCAGTCCATCCTGGCATCAGGACTCACCCCGACCCCTAGAGGGCAACAGACTTTCTGCCAAATCCTCACTCTGCTCTCCCAGAGGAAGGTGGCGTGGGAATCGAAAGTACACTAGGCACATGAGGCCATATTACAGAAACTGTACCATAGGCACTGTTATGTCCCGTATAGAGGCCCTAATGTAGACCTGTTCATACATGCCCTAAAATGGATGTATTCGTATTTGCCCTAATACGGTCATATTCGTACTTGCCCTATTATGGTCAAAGCCGCATATGCTCTATTACGGTCATAACTGTACATGTCCTATTATAGTCATGATTCCTTATATAGGCATGATCTTTCACCTACATTGGTCCTCGCTGGTACAGAACGAGCTCTGAGGGCTGAACGTTATCTATCCTGTGGTTTTGAATATAGCAGGGTTTTCCCCAAACACAGGCCCACACTGTACTCATCAATTATGCATGGCTCTCTAGGAATACACCACCTGCATAATATGTATGTACAAAGTTCATCCCTGACGTCTTCCTCAAGTCTAACAAGGGCCAATACAAACCATACGAAGCAACTAGAGTCTTCAGGGTATAAATACACCACATCTTACCCCGGTAAGACAGAGGGAACCGAGACTTCCATGCTGACACACTGACCAGAGACGCTGAGGCTCCTGCATGCAGTCGCTCCAGCTGACAGCGGTCTGACACAGCCCTTGCGGGGTGTCCAACTCGAGACCAGGATGGGGTCCCACACTCTCTCTATTCAGGTATGGGGGTTCGACTAAATCCTATAAGGATTCTTGGCTCTTAGGCTTTTAGACCTACACATATGCTAGGTACACTCAGGTACATTAAGTTAGGCATCGTAGGAGTACGCGCACTTTTCATAATGCTTTTTATATTCATGTATGTATTCATGACTATTGCAATATGGTAGAACTGTTCTATCCCCTTGCTTTTATCGTACTGCTGATAATATATCTCTGCTATTGTCTGCTGGTTGTCGCAGCACATATATTTTACACTAGAATAACAACTGTTCAATAAATACTTATTGAAACGAACAGACTGTTTATTCTGTGTAACTCTCTGAGACAAACCGAATAAGTAAGCACGAGTGACTGAGCGAAAGGTAGTACATTGTTTCCACGATTCTGAGGAATTTGGGTTGTCATGATCTAAGGTTGCCAGAAACTAATCTCTCCCCAATAAGAGGAGATTCTAGTGGCACTGTGAGCTAGCTAATGCAAATCAGGCTAACATACGTGGTGGGGGTGCACAGAGTCAGTCTAACACCAAGCCCACGGTTTATGTTATCCAACCGCGCAGGTCCTGCATGGATACTATAGGAACTACACCACATGGCGCCACCAACGTTGGTTGGGTACTTATTTAACAGTAGAATCTGAGTAGTTCAGTCGTGCTATTCTCAGAGTACCTACTCACAAAACCCCAGAGACGTCTGGAGTGGGTGGGCACAAACCCCGCCACAGCTGAGTAGTACGAAAATACTATTTATTGGCTGTTGGTTATTCAAGCTTGAAAGGACATAGTGTTCCTAAAAGTGTGCCTAAAAACTTATAATAGTTTCTTTGAAACATTAGTCTGTGTTCTATACACAATGACTACCGCGGTCTTAGATCCACTACAAATGCCACTGCCCCTGTCAGACTACGAGGAAGATCCTGAGGATGCAATACAGATTGCACAAAAATTCAGAAGGACAGTCACCATAAGACTATTAGAAAATAGCTTACCAGCCAAGGGGGGCATGGTAGTTTTCGTGATTGAGGCACACAAATCAAACAAAACAGAGGTGTTCTATTCATGAGTTACATTCCCAGCAGCAAATGCCATAACAAAGACATTTCACTACTATATAGCAGGAGATGCACCACATGAATATGCCCCGTTTGAGGACATAGAGATTCCACTCACTTACCAGGAACATTATTACTGGTTTAATGGCGCCCTACCCCACGTACGAGGAAGAGTAAGATTAGGCCCGCTCGGAGGAGACGGGCGCCACATGGCCAATCCTAGCAGCTTACACACCGCATCCTGACATTGGAACAATGCCACAGTCAGAATTACTCGTACAACACAGAGATTGAATTAAGATCTACAGAAACCTGACACAATTCGTCATGAGGACTTTAACAATCCAACCTGCACCAGGTGCAGCAAATAGTACTCCAGCTCAGGGTACAGGAAATAAAATTACTCCTCAAACATTACACGTGGTAATGGGCAAAATGCCCACAAAACGCGAACAAATACCATTCTGGATAGCTCAGAAAATAACTCAGCTTGAGGCAGTATTCCCGAATACTACCACCTATGAAAAACACAGAATTCTAACAATCTGCTTGCCCATGGGGATCACCCCACAAGTAGAGGACTACACCTCTTGGGGTTCAGTCTTTGCTGCCATATATAGCAGAACACATGGTATCCCGTCATTAGCAGTAGTATCTGACGTTTTGAGACAGATACAAAATGAGTACGGAGCAGAACCTGCCCTTAACTTAGGGATGAAGTTACTAAATAACTTTGACCAGGTATCAGCCATAATACTAGCTAACATTAAGGGGGAAGCGGCTTCAGTGGCGATCCGCCAACGCCTAAGGGAGTTCGGTCCAATAGATCAACAACACAAACTACCCAAAATAATTGAAACTGCATATGCAGAATTAGGCAGAGACAGTCTAGGTGGGAAAGCATTAAAACCACAACTGGTGGGCAGTCCTGAAAAGGACACTACAAAGCAGACACCTACTTCTTCTAAAAAGAAGTGGGAAAATAAAAAACAACACAAGTCTAAAGACAGCAGATCTCAATCCAGAGGTAGGTCTCCTCAACAGGAGCCCTCTGAAAGGAGGTATAACCTCAGGAATAGGGATAATATTAAGAAACCTGACAGGTATCAGGATACTGATACTCGTTCCTCTCGTTCCTTTCAGGGTTCATCAAAAAACTCCGAGAGGGAAGGACGGTCAGAGGAGCGTACAAAGTCCAGAGACACGCAACGCGCTGCGGACTACGCACCTAAAAAAGAAGATAAACAAAAACCTCAGTTTAAAAAGAAGAAGGTAGCAGGTCTCAAGATCAGACATGCCCAGAATTCTGAGGACACAGCTTCTGAACGGGGAATGGGCTCTGATGATGCTAGACAGCGTGGCATAAGTAACGATAGCTCGCCAGAACCTGAAGGAATTTCTGGTGACAGCGGAGATGAGTGAGTATATCACGGTGGAAACACCTGATACTCGGGTAAGTGTCCCACATAAGTTACATGAGATAACACTCCGGATGGAGGGGGACAAAGCCAGAAAAATTAAAGGTCTCTTTTGGAAAAATCTGTCATCTGGTTATGACATTCTATTAGCAGAGCAAGACTGGCCGCCAGCATTCGTCATGGAGTGCCCTAGGGGAGAAACGATAATTTTTCCAGCCTTTTCCGACCTCGTTCCCATACATTTAAAACATGCATATGTGCAGGAGTGGGCGGTTGCCCTAGCTCCAGCATTGTACAAAAATCATGTTGGTTGGGATGAGGATTCAACCCACCACGTGATCCCGTTAAAAGTTTCCCCAAATTCTCAAAGGCAATACCCTATAAAGCAGGAAGCTAAAAAACAAGTCAGGGAGATCCTAGATCAACTAGAATACCAGGGGGTGATAGAAAATTGCCCTTCACCTATGAACAATCCTTTGTTTCCCGTAGCAAAACCTGACAACACATATCGTCTAGTATTAGATTACAGACATTTAAACACTTGCACAAAGACATTTGCAGTTCAAAATGCACACAGTGCCGCATTAATGAATAACATTGTGTGCAAAAAATACAAAACAACACTTGATATCTTAAATGGATTTTTCTGCCAAAATATAGCGCCTGAAAGCAGGTATCTGACCCCATTCAGTGCGTTAGGGTCACAGCGACAATTTTGTCGACTAGCCCAAGGGTATAAAAATAGCCCGGAGTGTTTTCAGCAAGAGTAACAGAGTTACTCCAAAATTTGGATGAAGAAGCATTGTCCTATGTGGATGATATTTATCTGACGGACGATGACTTACAGAGGCACTTGACCAGGGTGAGTACCATTATTATGGGATTCGCCTCTGAGGGCTATAAATTTAATTAAAAAAATTGGCCACCTCAGTGTCCTATTTTTAGGGTATGAGCTGTCAAGTGAAGGAAAAAGCCTAGTAGCTAACTTTTTAGAAAAGTGTGCGCTGCTCCAACCTCCAAAATCATTGAAGAATTTACAATCAATTCTGGGATTCCTAAATTTTGGTCGAACATACATTTTGGATTACGCAGAAAGAGTAAAACCTTTCTACGACTTAATAAAACCTGATTTTTCAATCAGACAATGGACACAGGAACATACAAATATCCTACGTTCACTACAGGAAGACATGATAGCTTCAAAACATTTACAGACACGCGTAAACGTACGCAACTTAGTGATCCGAGTAATAGTGGGTCAATGCGGGTACACTTATTTAACTTTCAATGAAGGCGAAACGGTACCAATCGCATACAAATCACACCTGTACACAAACGCAGAGATGCGTTTCACTTCAACAGAAAAAATCCTGACAGCAGTGCAGACCGTTGTAGCAAGAGAAAGAGCTCTGGCTCAGGGTAAACGTATAATTGTCGTGACCCCAGTACCAGCCTTAGAGGCTGTTACAAAAGCTAGCATTCCAAATGCGAAAGCCTTACATCCCAGATGGATACAATGGGCGAATTCTCTTACTGCAACGGATGTTGAATACAGATTTGATCAAAGTTTAAAAACACAAGCATTTCTGCAATACGAACAAGAATATCCTCTTCCAAATGAGATTTTGCCTCTAGATCAGTATGAATATATTATTTACACTGACGGATCTGCTCAACCGGCCATAGGGAGTAAGCAAGCTTACAGCGCAGAGTGTGCGATTGTTAAAGGTCGCATGCACGATGGAAAGTTCCATCCGAGTTGCACTAAAACGCAATCTCTAGGAGACTGCACGGCTCAGTTGGCAGAGTTAAAAGCACTGATACTGGCACTTGTAAACACGGAACACGAATTCCCCACACTGATTGTGTGTGATTCCTTTTACTGTGTACAGTCGTACAATGAATATTTACATCATTGGGAGGAAAACGGGTTTAAAGTAACCCTGGGCATAATACTTCACTACGCTCACGGAGCATGCAAAGTTTGTGCTACTACGCACTACGCAAATCGCACGTAGCAGAGTGAAAAACTGTGCTAATTGACGTAGCGTAGCAGCAGTATAATAAACACCTACAAATGCTTTGATAAAGCAATTTTCTATGCTAAAATGCATATAACCAATTCACAAAAGTGAACTTTGACAATAAAATATCAAGCAATGAGAGAGGTGAGGATTTTGGGGTCCCCCTAACCTAGGGGGAGGACCAAGCAGATGCCTTGAACACAAAAAGCATATCATGTGAACGATTCAGTGGTGGTCCCTTCCTCCTAGGACTACCCCAAGCACAGTTATGGGCAAAAATACAATCCCAACCAAAGGCCCTGCAAAGCATTATGGGACGAGATTAGCAGTGGGCAGTGAATATTATAGTGTCCAATATCAAAATAATTCTATAAAGAGCTGCAGTTCAACTAGTCGTTACTAGATGTCCCTCACGAGTCAAATGCAAAAGCATTGAAATTATTAATACATCAAGCTGCAGTTCCACTAGTCGTTACTAGATGTCCCTCACGAGTCAAATGCAAAAGCATTGAAACCCTTTCATGAAGCTTTTGCATTTGACTCGTGAGGGACATCTAGTAACGACTAGTGGAACTGCAGCTCTTTGTAGAATTATTTTGATATTGGATACTATAATATTCACTGCCCACTGCTAATCTCGTCCCATAATGCTTTGCAGGGCCTTTGGTTGGGATTGTATTTTTGCCAATAACTGTGCTTGGGGTGGTCCTAAGAGGATGGGACCACCACTGAATCGTTCAAAGATGTGCTTTTTGTTTTCAAGGCATCTGCTTGGTTCTCTCCCTAGGTTAGGGAGGATCCCAAACTCATCACCTCTCTCACTGCTTGTTAATTTATCGTTTTCACTTTTGTGAAATGACTATATGCATTTTTAGCATATAAAGACAGAGATATTTATTTTATCTTAACGTGCACTGTGCAAGATGCCTTTGGCAATTATTGTACAGTGCAGTCAAGCACACAGCTACTCACTGTGCAATTTGTATAGCTACGTGTAGTTGAAAATATACTTCACGTAACTACGTGAAGTGCTACTACGCAAACTACGCCCAGGCTTAGTTTAAAGATGAAAAAAGGTGGCACAATTAAGCATAAAATGCTATGGGAACAGGTAGTGGAGTTGAGAAACGAACTATCAAGGGCTCACGTGATACATACACTGAGTCATCAGCGTGATGGCGTTCACGTTGGCTGATGAAGCCGCAAAGGGAGCTGTACGCACAGCCGCCGTAGCTGCAGTTACTCGTTCAAAGACGAGAGCCGATGGCGAGATTATGGTAGCTGTCAATGCTTCACGCAAAGGCAGCACAGCAGTACCAAAGAAATTTCCACTCAAGTACTCCTACAAGTTAGATGCACAAAACATTCCATATGCTCAGATTCCTGGAGTGGGGGATAGAGTAATACCAAATATGGATCGTAGGCAAGGCTTAATTCTAGCAGCACACGAGGGTTTGGGTTCTGCGCATACAGGCATTACATCGACTATTTCTTTACTGAAACAGCGCTTCTGGTGGCCAGGGTTAACAAAGCAGACCAAAGACTATGTCTTAAAGTGCGACATCTGCCAGCAGATGAAAGGCTCCACCGTAACACACCCAGCACAGACACCATTACTAAAATCAGACAAACCACTCGCATGTGTGTATTTGGACCACTGCGGACCCCTACATTCTGATGGGGCCAAGAAATATATCATGGTTGCAGTAGATTCCTGCTCTAGATTCCTATGGGTTTGGCCTCAGTGCCGTGCTGACGCTCGAACTGTTATAAAAGATGTGCGAGTCTTTATCGGCACATATGCAGTTGGCACGTTACATTCTGACCGTGGTCCAGCGTTTAGCTCTCGGGCTTACAAAGAGGCCATGGAAGGAATGGGCGTAGCATTGCGGTACTCCTCTCCGTATCATCCTGAGGGAAATTCCGTTGTGGAGAGGAAAAACCGTGACTTAAAGCAATCTTTAACAGCTAGGGTATTAGGCAAGGGCGGTAGATGGTTCGATCACTTATATGGGGTACAACGAGCAATAAACAATCAGCCAAGAAGCTCTCTAGGAGGTGTCACTCCTTACGAGGTCCTATTTGGGACAAGAATGTGGGTACCTGATCTTGATTGTGAAGGCACAGTGGCGGATGAAAAACCATTTGATATCCATGATCGTTTGGCTGTTTTACAGGATCTAAATAAATCCAGAACACAACAAAGCAACGTGCTCCAGAAACAGACTGCCACTGAAGAAGTCAAGGCAGTAACGGCAAGACCTGTCTGGATCCCAAAAGTCGGGGATCTGGTCAGAGAGAAGATTGCTGATAAGAAAGAATTTGGGCCTTCCTACAGAAAGCCTGTACCGGTCCTAGCAATCCAAGGCACAAGAACTGTACTTCTGCCGCCTCTTGCCGGGAAAAAGGAGAAAAGATTTGTCTCAATCGACTTAATCAAACCACACTATGTGGCCGATACTAAACAGTAGGCCTCGTGGACTCCACAGTAGCAGACACCCTCCTCTCGCTACAATCCAAGAAGTCCAAACAGAAAGACTCATCACGTTCGAAGAGCCACCTGTACGGAATGAAGGACTAAGCAACAATGCTATGGAACTCGTTCCACTTCAACAAGAAATTCATCTTCAAAATGAAAATCAACTTAACAACCAAGTTGCAATCAGACCGATTACAGACATCTACGTCAACATGCCTCGTCAAGAGCAAAATCCGATTTCAACAAATCCCGATGCAATTCCAACAATTGATCGAACTGCTTCTGGCTATTTCATGAACTTTGTTACGTTTTCACTGGATCCAAGCGATCCGGAAACGACGCCAGCCAAAAAATCACACAAGCAGAAACTCACTGACTTTTTGAACTTTTTTAGAAAGACTTACCTGGTGTCACCTTGGATTGAACTATGGTATATCACTGGGATTTTATTTTTTATTTTCTGGCTAGGTTTAATAATAACTTTTAGTATGCTTATTAATGGACGATAGCTCCAGCAGAGCTCGACAGCCCAAAGAGTCAATTTGATTTTAAAACCACACCAGTCTTCACATCGTGAACCAAGAGACTTGTCTTCAGTGAACATCACAGCAGTTCCTATACCGGACGGTATAGTATGGGACAAGATTGATTATGATATATTCGGTCCGACTGAACTTTTAAAGCTTAAACATGTATTTAAAATTTCTTTAAGTGATATCATTACCACCAGCACATTATCTGATGATTGGGACACTGAAACTGTAAATGCTATGATGTCTGATTTAGAAAAAACTGCCGCATTTCCGAACATTGAAATGTTAGAAGGTACTTCAGACTATGATACATTGTACTGTTACCAACATTATGGTCATCATTTCTTGCACAAATCTATAACACCTAGAAATGTATTTGAATACCACCAGTGGGAACACTGCCCAACTCCTCCAAAAGGTAGTTCGCAAACCTTTGCACAGAAATTCACATACTTTTCAGGGTTTAATACATCTGACCCAACGTCATTTTATTACAAAGTGGCAAAAACATCAGCACAGAAAATTATTTTAACTAACACCAAACCGATTTACTCTGCTTCCTTTATGGCCCAGTTGTCTACACAGGGTTTTGACCTATGGAAGGACACTATAGATTTAAAATCAATCTGGGGTTCGAGGGACTGGCAAGTCCAGGGAACAGAAGCGCTTTTTAGAGCATGCCTCATTCCACGGCAGATGATATTTCTAAATGACACTGTGCAACAGACATCCTGTCTTGGACTAGCCAAGAACAAGGAACTGAACTCACCCGGGTTTCCTACACCATCACAGATGGCTGGGGGGGCAGAATTCAACTACACAAGGGGTAGGATTAGATGACATTCTCCAGTACAACAGATCAGATCCTAATTGGACGACATGGCTGATTTGGCCCATTGACACAAACACCTGTCAACAGAGATTAATGAATACAACCGAAGGGTTTAGTATCCATAGGCCAGATACACCCTATGTACAGAGACAACACCCAGGGGTAGTGACATCCTATAGTGTTGGGAAGTTGTGCCTTGATTGGCTAGAGACCTCAACACTCACAGAAGTGAAACATCACTTAAACTTACTCACACCTGATGTAGACCTTAGGGATTTCTTGCTAGACCCAAGGAAAACACGTCAGAAATGTTTCATATATGCCGGCATTTATGCCTATTATAATGAAAACTGGAAAATATCCCAGCAAGAGGCCGCAGAAAGAATACGGGAAATAGACCGTATTAATTTAGAAAAGGCATTAGCTGTAGTGGATAATGGGTTAACAACTTTGACCTCCAGGATTTACTCCTTAGGCAACATTGTGTCTTCGGCAATCGACATATTAGAACAAGATCTGGCCTTGTTACAACACAGGCAATCTCAGCTACGTTCTATTATGATGCTAAGCTGGACGCTACAATCTTTGCGTGCAGGCTATGTGCCCTAGCGTTTCATAAACACCACGTCTCTGTTTTCAGAATACAATCTGACTGATAAACAGACAGAAATGGCACAAAGGAGAGCCAAATATACAATGCTGCGTATTGAGAAACTGGAAAGTTTACCATTCACTGTAGCCGAATCACCATCAACTGAATGGCTAATTCAACGCCAAATCACTCTGCCGGTCACTACGTTTCAGTTTCAATATTGCCTTGAGCAAAGGCAGGCAGGCAAATATGAAAAGATGGGTAAGGGTTACATTAAGGAAACTTGGGAGTTACCATATAGATACCGATGCCGGAATGGGGATCGAGAAGTATTTCTGAGCGGTGCAAACTGCAAGAACGCTTTAAGCAGTTCTCTCATGTGTCAGGATATTTCACTACACGGAGTCTGTAGCGGTTCAGTAGCGAACCTATCGTGTCACATGACAGGGACCCCAGCGGCCATGATCACACCGGTTTTTCAGCTGCTATCGAATGGAAGTTACTTGATGCTAAATGATCAAGGTTGCTGTGGGATGCTTCCGGGCATCGCCTATCTGGTCACTGTTAACTCCAGGGTTACTTGCTGTATGCAAGTATTATTTCCGCCACTGAACACAGTCAGGGAGGCGCTGCTATGGCCTTCACTGAACGTTTCTTTCATACAATTTGATACTCTGAGCAGACTGCAAGCCATGCTTTTACAGCAACCCGTGCCCTTAACCTCCGCTCGAGAAACCTTTGAACTTCAAGTTGCAAGGACCTCGACTGAGAAACAGGTGCTTATATGTACAAACTGCCCCTTTCATTTCGTAGAAATGGTGGGACGTATCTTCAATATGTCTGATACGAGCGGTATTATACACCTATTTAAGACCATAGGGTCAGGACTGTTAAGCACCTTTCAGACAGTCCTCGAAGTAATCCCAAATTTTATACACTCCGTATTGGGAAGCGTATTTGGAGGACTCCCGCTTATCCTATTGCTGATTGCAGGGGTCCTATTCATAATACTACTGCTACGCAATGGACGGCCCAATTCCCGATGGAATGGCGAACATGCTCCTGGAGCGGAAATACCGTGAACCCATGGTACAACTTCTGGGCATTTCTGGGTAGACTGCATCTTACCTGTTCTTCGATGCCTGCTTTGCGGAGAAGAATGCACGTTGGATCTTTGTCTAACATTTCCATCAGATGCGCCTCCGGACACGGATGCAATGCTGGACCCCCTAAAGGCCCATGCTCTGCGTTGTCCCCAGCGTATTCCGATTCTGATGAATGCATTCCTTGAGAATCCACAGGTGCCGTTTGCTCCTGCTGGGTTAGGTGGCTCCTCCACAGGCACCCAGGTAACAACTGCCACACAAGCTGCCGCAGCACCGACTGTTGGCAGTGCTACATACCATCAATGTGCAATTGACGTTCTCTGTGAGGCATTGGATTTGTCATCTGCAGTAGCTCACACTGATAATGTTGTGCTTCCCAGCCAGGACACCTAATCTCAAATTGGCTCATCGCGTCCTGGGAAAGAATTCGGCTTCTCCACTTGTTTTCATAATAACAGAGCAAATTTGGAACATTTCCTAAATTGACACTTTCGCTTGAGAAAAGCATGGCCTTCTTCCGCTTTGAGTGAAGCAACTTATATAGAGAAACAAAATAGACATTTCTTTTTTAGTGGCAATTGGAAATAGCTGAATTGTAAAAATTTGAATTTTTTTAAACAATTTTAAAACCATGTTTTTACTTGCTTTTAAAATGTTTTTAAACTGTCCAGATTTTAAGTATGGTCATTGTCATCCTATTCGGAAGAGGAGTGGGTGTTATGTCCCGTATAGAGGCCCTAATGTAGACCTGTTCATACATGCCCTAAAATGGACGTATTCGTATTTGCCCTAATACGGTCATATTCGTACTTGCCCTATTATGGTCAAAGCCGCATATGCTCTATTACGGTCATAACTGTACATGTCCTATTATAGTCATAATTCCTTATATAGGCATGATCTTTCACCTACATTGGTCCTCGCTAGTACACAACGAGCTCTGAGGGCTGAACGTTATCTATCCTGTGGTTTTGAATACAGCAGGGTTTTTCCCAAACACAGGCCCACACTGTACTCATCAATTATGCATGGCTCTCTAGGAATACACCACCTGCATAATATGTATGTAAAAAATTCACCCCTGACGTCTTCCTCAAGTCTAACAAGGGCCAATACAAACCATACGAAGCAACTAGAGTCTTCAGGGTATAAATACACCACATCTTACCCCGGATATTCTCGGCCCTCCATTGAGCCTTGGATGATACTCTGCCGGCTTCATTAAAGGTACCCTGCAGCTTCGGAAAGAGGAAACTTCCTCTCCCCTATGAAGCCGGCAGAGTATCATCCAAGGCTCAATGGAGGGCCGAGAATATCCGTCCATAATTAGCTGCAGCGGAGGTAACCCACCAGAGGGCGTTATTTGGCAAAATGAGACCTCATATCCCAGCGTGCATTTGAAAATGAACTTCCACCAAGGGAGGAGCACTGATAGCTCACTAACCACAAACACGCAGGGGAAATGCGGCAGCCATAAATCACTTCCGCTGACACGGCCTCTGAGGAGATGCAAACAGCGGCATCGAAACGCGTCAGGCCATGGACTTCAAAGGGATGTTAAGCTGCCTGCTTGGTTCAAATGGAGTTTGTAACTCACCTGCAGCTGTCTGCGGCCTCAAGCTTCTGGGCGTTTTTGGTTACATATTATGCGGCGGTTCCAGGCCGCAGAGGATTGCACTGCCCGCAACCAACGGGACTAGGGAGAGGAAGATTCCTCTTTCCGAAGCTGCAGGGTACCTTTAATGAAGCCGGCAGAGTATCATCCAAGGCTCAATGGAGGGCCGAGAATATCCGTCCATAATTAGCTGCAGCGGAGGTAACCCACCAGAGGGCGTTATTTGGCAAAATAAGACCTCATATCCCAGCGTGCATTTGAAAATGAACTTCCACCAAGGGAGGAGCACTGATAGCTCACTAACCACAAACACGCAGGGGAAATGCGGCAGCCATAAATCACCTCCGCTGACACGGCCTCTGAGGAGATGCAAACAGCGGCATCGAAACGCGTCAGGCCATGGACTTCAAAGGGATGTTAAGCTGCCTGCTTGGTTCAAATGGAGTTTGTAACTCACCTGCAGCTGTGTGCGGCCTCAAGCTTCTGGGCGTTTTGGTTACATATTATGTGGCGGTTCCAGGCCGCAGAGGGATCGCACTGCCCGCAACCAACGGGACTAGGGGAGAGGAAGATTCCTCTTTCCGAAGCTGCAGGGTACCTTTAATGAAGCCGGCAGAGTATCATCCAAGGCTCAATGGAGGGCCGAGAATATCCGTCCATAATTAGCTGCAGCGGAGGTAACCCACCAGAGGGCGTTATTTGGCAAAATGAGACCTCATATCCCAGCGTGCATTTGAAAATGAACTTCCACCAAGGGAGGAGCACTGATAGCTCACTAACCACAAACACACAGGGGAAATGCGGCAGCCATAAATCACCTCTGCTGACACGGCCTCTGAGGAGATGCAAACAGCGGCATCGAAACGCGTCAGGCCATGGACTTCAAAGGGATGTTAAGCTGCCTGCTTGGTTCAAATGGAGTTTGTAACTCACCTGCAGCTGTGTGCGGCCTCAAGCTTCTGGGCGTTTTGGTTACATATTATGCGGCGGTTCCAGGCCGCAGAGGGATCGCACTGCCTGTAACCAACGGGACTAGGGAGAGGAAGATTCCTCTTTCCGAAGCTGCAGGGTACCTTTAATGAAGCCGGCAGAGTATCATCCAAGGCTCAATGGAGGGCCGAGAATATCCGTCCATAATTAGCTGCAGCGGAGGTAACCCACCAGAGGGCGTTATTTGGCAAAATGAGACCTCATATCCCAGCGTGCATTTGAAAATGAACTTCCACCAAGGGATGAGCACTGATAGCTCACTAACCACAAACACGCAGGGGAAATGCGGCAGCCATAAATCACCTCCGCTGACACGGCCTCTGAGGAGATGCAAACAGCGGCATCGAAACGCGTCAGGCCATGGACTTCAAAGGGATGTTAAGCTGCCTGCTTGGTTCAAATGGAGTTTGTAACTCACCTGCAGCTGTGTGCGGCCTCAAGCTTCTGGGTGTTTTTGGATACATATTATGCGGCGGTTCCAGGCCGCAGAGGGATCGCACTGCCCGCAACCAACGGGACTAGGGGAGAGGAAGATTCCTCTTTCCGAAGCTGCAGGGTACCTTTAATGAAGCCGGCAGAGTATCATCCAAGGCTCAATGGAGGGCCGAGAAAATCCGTCCATAATTAGCTGCAGCGGAGGTAACCCACCAGAGGGCGGTATTTGGCAAAATGAGACCTCATATCCCAGCGTGCATTTGAAAATGAACTTCCACCAAGGGAGGAGCACTGATAGCTCACTAACCACAAACACGCAGGGGAAATGCGGCAGCCATAAATCACCTCCGCTGACACGGCCTCTGAGGAGATGCAAACAGCGGCATCGAAACGCGTCAGGCCATGGACTTCAAAGGGATGTTAAGCTGCCTGCTTGGGTCAAATGGAGTTTGTAACTCACCTGCAGCTGTGTGCGGCCTCAAGCTTCTGGGCGTTTTGGTTACATATTATGCGGCGGTTCCAGGCCGCAGAGGGATCGCACTGCCCGCAACCAACGGGACTAGGGGAGAGGAAGATTCCTCTTTCCGAAGCTGCAGGGTACCTTTAATGAAGCCGGCAGAGTATCATCCAAGGCTCAATGGAGGGCCGAGAATATCCGTCCATAATTAGCTGCAGCGAAGGTAACCCACCAGAGGGCGTTATTTGGCAAAATGAGACCTCATATCCCAGCGTGCATTTGAAAATGAACTTCCACCAAGGGAGGAGCACTGATAGCTCACTAACCACAAACACGCAGGGAAATGCGGCAGCCATAAATCACCTCTGCTGACACGGCCTCTGAGGAGATGCAAACAGCGGCATCGAAACGCGTCAGGCCATGGACTTCAAAGGGATGTTAAGCTGCCTGCTTGGTTCAAATGGAGTTTGTATCTCACCTGCAGCTGTGTGCGGCCTCAAGCTTCTGGGCGTTTTTGGTTACATATTATGCGGCGGTTCCAGGCCGCAGAGGGATCGCACTGCCTGCAACCAACGGGACTAGGGGAGAGGAAGATTCCTCTTTCCGAAGCTGCAGGGTACCTTTAATGAAGCCGGCAGAGTATCATCCAAGGCTCAATGGAGGGCCGAGAATATCCGTCCATAATTAGCTGCAGCGGAGGTAACCCACCAGAGGGCGTTATTTGGCAAAATGAGACCTCATATCCCAGCGTGCATTTGAAAATGAACTTCCACCAAGGGAGGAGCACGATAGCTCACTAACCACAAACACGCAGGGGAAATGCGGCAGCCATAAATCACCTCCGCTGACACGGCCTCTGAGGAGATGCAAACAGCGGCATCGAAACGCGTCAGGCCATGGACTTCAAAGGGATGTTAAGCTGCCTGCTTGGTTCAAATGGAGTTTGTAACTCACCTGCAGCTGTGTGCGGCCTCAAGCTTCTGGGTGTTTTTGGATACATATTATGCGGCGGTTCCAGGCCGCAGAGGGATCGCACTGCCCGCAACCAACGGGACTAGGGGAGAGGAAGATTCCTCTTTCCGAAGCTGCAGGGTACCTTTAATGAAGCCGGCAGAGTATCATCCAAGGCTCAATGGAGGGCCGAGAAAATCCGTCCATAATTAGCTGCAGCGGAGGTAACCCACCAGAGGGCGATATTTGGCAAAATGAGACCTCATATCCCAGCGTGCATTTGAAAATGAACTTCCACCAAGGGAGGAGCACTGATAGCTCACTAACCACAAACACGCAGGGGAAATGCGGCAGCCATAAATCACCTCCGCTGACACGGCCTCTGAGGAGATGCAAACAGCGGCATCGAAACGCGTCAGGCCATGGACTTCAAAGGGATGTTAAGCTGCCTGCTTGGTTCAAATGGAGTTTGTAACTCACCTGCAGCTGTGTGCGGCCTCAAGCTTCTGGGCGTTTTTGGTTACATATTATGCGGCGGTTCCAGGCCGCAGAGGGATCGCACTGCCCGCAACCAACGGGACTAGGGAGAGGAAGATTCCTCTTTCCGAAGCTGCAGGGTACCTTTAATGAAGCCGGCAGAGTATCATCCAAGGCTCAATGGAGGGCCGAGAATATCCGTCCATAATTAGCTGCAGCGAAGGTAACCCACCAGAGGGCGTTATTTGGCAAAATGAGACCTCATATCCCAGCGTGCATTTGAAAATGAACTTCCACCAAGGGAGGAGCACTGATAGCTCACTAACCACAAACACGCAGGGGAAATGCGGCAGCCATAAATCACCTCTGCTGACACGGCCTCTGAGGAGATGCAAACAGCGGCATCGAAACGCGTCAGGCCATGGACTTCAAAGGGATGTTAAGCTGCCTGCTTGGTTCAAATGGAGTTTGTAACTCACCTGCAGCTGTGTGCGGCCTCAAGCTTCTGGGCGTTTTTGGTTACATATTATGCGGCGGTTCCAGGCCGCAGAGGGATCGCACTGCCTGCAACCAATGGGACTAGGGGAGAGGAAGATTCCTCTTTCCGAAGCTGCAGGGTACCTTTAATGAAGCCGGCAGAGTATCATCCAAGGCTCAATGGAGGGCCGAGAATATCCGTCCATAATTAGCTGCAGCGGAGGTAACCCACCAGAGGGCGTTATTTGGCAAAATGAGACCTCATATCCCAGCATGCATTTGAAAATGAACTTCCACCAAGGGAGGAGCACTGATAGCTCACTAACCACAAACACGCAGGGAAATGCGGCAGCCATAAATCACCTCTGCTGACACGGCCTCTGAGGAGATGCAAACAGCGGCATCGAAACGCGTCAGGCCATGGACTTCAAAGGGATGTTAAGCTGCCTGCTTGGTTCAAATGGAGTTTGTAACTCACCTGCAGCTGTGTGCGGCCTCAAGCTTCTGGGCGTTTTTGGTTACATATTATGCGGCGGTTCCAGGCCGCAGAGGGATCGCACTGCCCGCAACCAACGGGACTAGGGGAGAGGAAGATTCCTCTTTCCGAAGCTTCAGGGTACCTTTAATGAAGCCGGCAGAGTATCATCCAAGGCTCAATGGAGGGCCGAGAATATCCGTCCATAATTAGCTGCAGCGGAGGTAACCCACCAGAGGGCGTTATTTGGCAAAATGAGACCTCATATCCCAGCGTGCATTTGAAAATGAACTTCCACCAAGGGAGGAGCACTGATAGCTCACTAACCACAAACACGCAGGGAAATGCGGCAGCCATAAATCACCTCCGCTGACACGGCCTCTGAGGAGATGCAAACAGCGGCATCGAAACGTGTCAGGCCATGGACTTCAAAGGGATGTTAAGCTGCCTGCTTGGTTCAAATGGAGTTTGTAACTCACCTGTAGCTGTGTGCGGCCTCAAGCTTCTGGGCGTTTTTGGTTACATCTATATATATATATATTTCGGTGGAAAGCAGCTCCATTATAGAGCACTCTCAACACCAGCGACACTCTAAATTTGCTCACCCCAAATGTCTGATTTTCTTTCAAAGTCTTTAAGCATAGGATTGGCACAGTGCCAGCCACACCGGGATAGAAAGGGACAAAGTCTTTTGCCATTCCTACAGTAAAGTCTTTAAGCATTGGATTAGCACCGAGCTATCCACGCCGAGCTGGAAAATGGCCAAAGCCTTTAACCACTCCGGGCACAGTATTACAGCTTTGGATTGGTAAAATACCATCCAAGCCAAACTGAAATGAATAAAAGCAACCCTTGACATGTGTTTCGCTCTCATTAGAGTTCTTCACCAATTCCCATCCCCCCGCCCATGGTGGTGCATCTTATTTTAGTTATTTTTGCAACTTGTGTGTAGAAGTAACAGGTGAACCTATACTGGCAAGAAACGTTTCTTATTTTGCATAACTGATACATCTTCTATTCTGAATGTCTGAAACTGCAATGCAAAGGTCCAATACGTTCCTATGTTTAAAAGACACAATTCAGTTGCCTGACATGGGTTTTCACTTAAAAGTATTAATCCAGGACTAAATGTACTTGTACAAATACCTACTTGGTAAGAGCAAAACAAATCTTTTTCCTCACTGTTTAAAAACGCTCCTTTCCCCTATTTAAAAACACAACAAGTACTGGTCATTCTAGGATTCTAGTACAGTTCATTGAAATTATATTTAGCATAAAGTATCTTTCATGTCTGGTTGTGCATTTGAAAGTTGATTTGCTTTAGAGATGAGCCTGACCTTTAACGAGAAGAAGATTTTGACCACCAGATAAATAAATGCTTTAAAACCAAATCATTTTTCCCCATTTTTTTCTGCTTTAGTAATACAAACTGGTAAATAGATTTTGCTTCATTCAATGTTACGTTGTGCACCTTTACCAGAATGCTCCTACACCCACAGTTTATAGAATCATTTTTGCACTAGGCTGAAGATTGAGGAAAGAGATTGTGGAAACATATGCAATCCATGTACTCCTCATAACAACCAGTAACCTGGACTTTGGTGGTAAGGTCTTTTCCATATATTTCTGTTTTCCACTGGGAATTCATGAGCTCTGTACTGTTTGATGCTATACTAATTTTCCCTGATAAACCTATCTTTATTCTTGCTCCCAAAATGTATGTGCCTTACTCCGAGGACTGACTGGACAATGGGGTCATTCAACTAGAGCGAGAAACTAGTAGCCATGTGAAACATCTGTGCTGGAATTGGCCAAAGGTGGACTTATGTTCCGGTCGCATTATCAGGGCAAGTTCTTTTCTTCCATTTCCATGGGGTATCCCATTACCTTGACTTCCCATAGCACGTTTTGCCAAATACCATCTATTCTCTACTATATGGAGAGACTCTCCATAGGTGCCTAAAGGGTTTGATCCTGCTTTATGGCACAGATTAGAAAATCTTACTGTTCACTGAACATTGGATAGTATATTTGAAAAATGTTTGATCCCAATCTACGCTATTGTTAGACCGGGCATCCTTGTCGTGATCTTACCCCCAACTTTTTGCCTTCAGACCTTCTGTTTTGCTGACTTTGTTTTTGCTTGCCTTAGGACCCTGCACACTTTACCACTGCTAACCAGTGCTAAAGTACTTGTGTTCTTTCCTTAAAACATGGTGAGACGTGCCTATACACAATTGGCATATTTAATCTACTTGTACGTCCCCAGTGAGGTGTCACTATCTGTGCCCAGGGCCTGCAAATTAAATGCTACTAGTGGCAACACTGATTGTGACACCCACTTCAGTAGCATTTTTAGCATGTCTCGGGCCTGCCATTGTAGCCTGTGTGTGCAGTTTTAAAGTGGAATTTCAACCTGTCAAAATAAACCTTTTGCCAGGCCCAAACCTTCCATTTGAATACATATTAGTAACCCTGGGCGTAGTACTATGCTACGCTCACGGAGCATGAGTAGTTTGTGCTACTATGCACTACACCAATTGCACGTAGTACAGTGCAAAAACTGTGCTAATTGACGTAGCGTAGCAGCAAAATCACCAACACCCACAAATGCTTTGATGAAGCACTTTTACATGCTAAAAAGCATATAACCAATTCACAAAAGTGAACTTTGAGAATATAAATATCAGGCAATGAGAGAGGTGATGATTTTGGGGTCCCCCTAACCTAGGGGAGGACCAAGCAGATGCCTCGAACACAAAGAAGCATATCATGATGAACAATTCAGTGGTGGTCCTTTCCTCCTAGGACCACCCCAAGCATAGTTATGGGCAAAAATACAATCCCAACCAAAGGCCCTGCAAAGCATTATGGGACGAGATTAGCAGTGGGCAGTGAATATTATAGTGTCCAATATCAAAATAATTCTACAAAGAGCTGCAGTTCAACTAGTCGTTACTAGATGTCCCTCACAAGTCAAATGCAAAAGCATTGAAATTATTAATACATCAAGCTGCAGTTCCACTAGTCGTTACTAGATGTCCCTCACGAGTCAAATGCAAAAGCATTGAAACCCTTTCATGAAGCTTTTGCATTTGACTCGTGAGGGACATCTAGTAACGTCTAGTGGAACTGCAGCTTGATGTAATAATAATTTCAATGCTTTGCATTTGACTCGTGAGGGACATCTAGTAACGACTAGTTGAACTGCAGCTCTTTGTAGAATTATTTTGATATTGGATACTATAATATTCACTGCCCACTGCTAATCTCATCCCATAATGCTTTGCAGGGCCTTTGGTTGGGATTGTATTTTTGCCAATAACTGTGCTTGGGGTGGTCCTAAGAGGATGGGACCACCACCGAATCGTTCAACAAGATGTGATTTTTGTTTTCAAGGCATCTGCTTGGTTCTCTCCCTAGGTTAGGGAGGATCCCAAAATCATCACCTCTCTCACTGCTTGTTAATTTATCGTTTTCACTTTTGTGAAATGACTCTATGCATTTTAGCATATAAAGACAGAGATACTTATTTTATCTTAACTTGCACTGTGCAAGATGCTTTTGGCAATTATTGCACAGTGCAGTCAAGCACACAGCTATGCACTACGCAATTTGTGTGTAGCTACGTGTAGTTCAAAATGTACTTCGCGTAGCTACGTGTAGTGCTACTACGCAAACTACGCCTAGGGTTACATATTAGTCACCTTAGGGTATGTCCTGAACAGCCCAGAGGCCAGGTTGCAGTGTATATACAATAGTTGGGCATATACTTTTAAGTTTTACATGTCCTGGTAGTGAAAAACTCTTAAATTAGTTTTTTGCTACTGAAAGGCCTACCTCTTCCAGAGGATAGCATTGGAGTTACCTTATTACATGTAATAAGCTGTCAAATGGGAGCAGGTAACCAGTTCATATTTGGTGTCTTTGGATTTGTAATAAAAATCCTAGCTGGATTTTGAAATTACAATTTTGAAAATGCCACTTTGAGAAAGTTGGCATTTTCCTGCCTTAGCCATTTGGTGCTTGCAGCCTGTCTCTGGGTCACATGACTGGGTGTAGTTAACAGTTGGGCTTTGTGTATTCCTTCTGGACAGCCACACACAATATGGAGCTTAGGAGTACCTGGATGGGCCATTACTGGCAGGATGGGAGTGAGAAGCTAGGCACAGCCCCACTTGCCCTTGAATAGGCTATGAACTGCCTCCTCACAAAGAGCTCCATACCCCCTGTAGTTGGTCTGGAGCCAGGGCAGGGAAGGCAGGGCATATGTGTACTTCAAAGGCATGCCTCTAGAAGCTTCTCCCCACTTCAAAGGCACAACTGGGTATAACTATTGGATCTCAGACACAACTCTAAAATACACTTCTGGACCTATGGATACTCTGCCAGGAAGAAGGGCTGCTGTGCTGCTGAAAGGACTGCCACTCTGCTGGACTGCTGCTCTGAAGAACTGCGGCCCTGCTGTTCTGACCTGCTGCCATCCTGCCATGGTGAGAAGGACTAGACCTGAATCTGTTGAACACAGGACCCCAAAGTGACATGCTGGGTTGAAGATTGTTGGAGCCTTCTGTCCCTGAGGCTCAAGTCAGGAGGCCAGCCAAAAGTGACACCAAGGACTAGTTGGCTGGCCTCCTAACTTTAGCCTCAGGGACAGAAGGCTCCAACAACCTTGAACCCAGCACGTGCACTATGGCATTTGTGAGTCTACCCTACGAAGTGGTGCCACACCAGTCAGGGAGCCTTGGAAGTGGGCCTAAGGTGCTCTACCAGTCTCTTTGGATCCAGCGGAATGGGCTTATCTCCTCTGCTGCGCCGCGTGATCCAGAGCAGAAAGGAGACACATTGCCACTGCTGCATGGATTGGATCCATCACAAAGACCCGCATTGCAGCCCATTGCTTCATCGGAACCACCGCTGCACGACGCACCTTCTGCACAAGCCCTTGCATCTCTAGTCAACAGCAGCATCGACGACGATGCCAGACTCCGCATCGCAGCCACGCAGTTCCTCAGAACAAATGCCTTGCCCCGACTGTGTGTTGCATCCTCAATGCCAGACTTTGCATCGCAAGCCCTCATTGATGGGATCCTTGATGACAATGCAGGACCTCGCACTGCAGCATTGGCTGATCTCTGAACCGATGCTTCCCTTTGGCTGCGCAACGTATATTCGATGCAGAACCTCGCAACGCTCTGCAAACCAGGATTTAAGATACTGTGTTCAGCGGGCCTAACTGGGTCCCTGTAGCCAGCCCATGTTCCATCATGGTGTGCCAGAACTTGTGACTTTGTCCCGGTCTGGCGCAAACCAGCTATCCACGGTTGGCGTTTTTGTGCTATTTTCTCTGAAATGTTTAAAATTAGATATATCTGGTTCTACTGATTGGATTTTTGTCATTTTGGTCTTGTTTTACTTAGCAAAAGCAACCCTATATTTCTAACTTGGTGTGGGATCCTTTTGTGTGGTGTTTTTCACTTTATTGCTATTTGAATTGCTTAACATTGCCTCTAAGTTTAGCCTAACTGATCTGTGCCAACCTACCAGAGGGTTGAGCACAGGTTAATTTAGGGTTGGCTTGATCCTCACCCTGACAAGGATTGTGGTTGCTTCTTGACCTGGGCTCATACCCCAGTCAACCATCAATCCAATTTCTTGCATTGGCAATCAGCAGTGAGGATTAGGACTTGTGTTTGGGCAGTGCCATAACGTGATTTTGTGTATGCTACCATCCCATACCTGAAACCAATTTGAATTTTAAATTTTCCCTTATTGGCCTTTTGCTTTGTTTTTCAAATCTACCCCTATCCTACCTGACTGTTGGTGTCTGTGGCGTCACATGCAAAGATGGAATTTGAGCTTCTTAATCTAGAGAGGTACACTGTGGCGGAGCTCAATGAGTTTTGCAAGGAGAAGAGCTGCCCGCCAAAAGGAGCAGCAAGAAGGCGGAGCTCCAGAAGGCTTTGAGAGCATGGGTGGAGGCCCACTAGTTACCAGTCACCACAAAGGACCAGGATGGAGACGATGATATGGAGGGCCTGAACACCAGCCCTGACATGCAGCCGTCAGCTGAGGGGGATGACTTGACCCCCAATTTAGAATACCCTGCCAGAGCAAAGAGCAGCTTGTCCTCTCAAGGCCTGTCCCCAAAGGATCTGGCTAACAGGAAGGCTGAGAGGGAGTTTAGGCTGCAGATGGCCCAGCTAAAACTAGCCATGGTGGATACGAAACTGGTGATGGAGGAGAAGAAACTTCCCATGAAAGCAGAAGAAAGGAAAAGGGTTCACAAGAGTAGCCTCAGAGAGCTGGGCATAAGGGCGGGGCAAGCCAAGTCCAGCAATCTTGGAGGCAGCATACCTGTTGTGTCCTTTGAAGACAAGAGGGTCCATATTCGCAAAGGCCTGGTGTCTGACTTTGTTGGGGTGACGATATTGACAAGTGGTTTGAAGCATATGAGGTGGCTTTACAGATGCATAGGATCCCCGAGGAGGATTGGGGGGCTAGCTTCTGGAAGCACATCCCTACTGAGGGGAGGCATGCCCTACCTGCCCTAGATAAGGGGGACAGGATGAGGTATCTCCCCATGAAGTAAACCCTAGTCTGAAAATATGGTCTCACCCTGAGAAGTACAGGCAGAAGTTTGAGGTCAACCAGAAGCTGCCCCAGCAGTCCTGGGTGGATTGTGTGGATTCCTTTTACAAGGCACTGGATGGTTGGGTGAAGGGCAGTGAAGGGAAGGATTATCAGGGGCTGTACAATTTGACTGTGAGAGAGCACATGTTCAGTTCACCTTAATAATAGCAAGCTCACTGACTCCATGAAGCTTACCAAGGAGGCAGACCAGTTGTGTAAGTTACAACTTTGGCATAACTCAACAAGGTGTGCTTTCCCACCCATGTGTGTCACAAGTGAACTTGGATCAATGCACCACTGATTAATGTGAAAGATAAATCATTGTAGCCCTGCAAGACACTATTCAATGTGTAATTGAGATAGAAGTATTGCTTTTGGGTTTCTAACAATACCGTAAAGGGATCAGGGACACCATGGAAACAGCAACAACCTTATTCCATCATTCACAATATCACACACACACAGTAGTAAGAAGAATGAACACTTTTAAGTTAAAAGTATTTATTACTACAGGGACAATCTGTTTCTTAGCACATCTAAAACAACTACACAGAATATTATAAAAACAGCAAAAGGATACGTTAGAAATAGTGAGAATAAAATGAACATTTCCAGCGTTATTAAAATGTCCTTTAAAAGTATTATCTAGAACCTAACACCCTAATGTCATCTTCTATGCGCAATACTGTGAGAGCATGAAAGGCAGATTGACTTGCAATATAGAGTTTCTTAGGTAGAAGAGACGCACTGCATACCTTGTTGACAGCAAAGGCTATCTTTATCTGTGGAGGTGTGAAGATAGTGTTCCCAGCGAAGGGCATGGTAGCAATCAGTCGGTCTTCCTCCGTGACTTAGCTCTATCGGCAGAAGGAGCGACCATCTCTGGTAGAATCACAGGCAATAATCTGAGCGAAGGACCTCTCCTGGCAAGTGGTCAAGTGGCAGTCCTTATATTCTAAATCTTATCAGAAATTTGAATTTCTGACATAAGTTTAGGAATGTCTGGCATAGATTATGTGCATCAAGGTATGCGTCCCTGACGTTTCCTTATACATACGTACCCATTTTTAAAAAAGGAAATCAACCAGGACCCGGGCTGTTACAGGCCCATTTCTCTTCCGGATTCCCTTGTCAAAATTGTGGGTCGAATCATTTTAGAGCGACTACAGATCTGGCAAGAGGAAAATAAAGTTTTGTCCGACATCCAATATGGATTTCGGGAGGGTCTTGGAACTATTGAGCAGAGTTTGAATCTAGCCATTCTAATAGGGAAGTATACACGGGCGAAGGGGGGCAGGTTGTTTTTAGCTTTTGTAGATCTCACTGCGGCGTTTGATTCGGTGCAACACGAGAAACTTTGGGAGATTTTGACAGTGATGGGAGTGGATGCTTCAATAATTATCTTCCTCAGACGCCTATATAATAACGCTCAAGGCCGAATTAGATTCAGTCTGAGAGGGGAACTTACTGCCCCATTCCCCATTCCCCATTAAGAAGGGGTCAGGCAAGGCTGCGTTCTTGCCCCCATGCTTTTTAACCTTTACATCAACGGTCTGGAACAAGCATTAATCAAGAATAGCTACGATTTTCCCCAGATAGCCGGACGTCCTATTCCCACTCTTCTTTATGCTGATGACGCGGTTTTAATGTCCCAAACGCAGGTTGGCCTACAGAGGGTACTTGACAATTTTTCTAATTTTATGAAAGACCTTGGCCTTAGGGTAAACATTTCTAAGACCTTTGTTATGAGGTGTGGGCGTGGTAGTCAAAGGTGTAAGGATATGTTTGTGGACGGACAAAAGATTGAGCCCACAAGGAGATTCTCGTACCTTGGTATACCTTTTGATGAAAAAGATGTATGGACTCAAGCAGTAGCAGTAAAAAAAACTTGCTTTTACTAGAACCACTACTGCCCTGGTCCATTTCTCAAGGAAACTGGGTATGAGACCCCCTGTGGAGCTAATTAAGATATATAAAGCTAAGTGTATCTCCACAGCAATGTATGGGGTCTAGCTAATCCCCTCCCGCTGCAAACAGTGGAAAACACGTTTTTGAGATACATCTTGTCCGTACCATCTAGCACATCTTCATATGTCTGCCATGCGGAATTGGGCTTGCCGTACATATCGGATCTTATTAAATTAGAACCCATTCTCTTGTGGCATAGTGTATGGACAAAAGTAGAGGCCCAATTAAACAGAGACATATTGAAGGATAGCCTCACACTGGAAGGGGTCTTAAAAATTCCCTGGCTAAGATACGTTCGCAATTTTTTGGAGGATCTTGGTCATCCCGAGTACTTTTCAGACCCCAGTACTCTGCAAACTATTAGTAGAAAGGACTTGAAGAAGGAGGCTCTACATCATTTGGGAAATCTAAGATTGTCATCTGAGATTTTAAAACCCAGTGTCCTACAGAATCAACAGATTTTAATTACTTTTAATATTCAACCATACCTGAAAGATGTTCCTAGGGGTTATGATCGTTATTTATTAATGAGATTTAGACTGGGAATCTTCCACAGAATTGTGAGCTTTCCAACAATGAATGACTGGGCCAAACAACTGCATTTATGTACATGTGATAATCGCTCAGAGCAATCCACCATATATGTGCTACTGTTCTGTAAATTTTATAAAGTACAGAGAAAGGAGTGGATTCTTCCTAATTTAAAAAGTATGGGGATTCGACAATGTAGGCCAGCATTCATTGCTCTACAATTCTTAGAGAATGTACATATTATGTGGAAGATAGCAATGTTTTTAAAGCACGTAATTCGCCTCAGGAAAAAGATGATAATTCAAATCTAACGGTCATATGGCAACAAAAAGGTATTGTTGTAGTGTTAATGAATTTAAATACTGTATGACCCCAGCTTTTCTTGCTATTTCTTTCTTTTAGCTTCTTTTTTAGTTTTAATGATTTTTTACTTACTGTACATTGAATGGAATTAGCACTGTATATATATGATGTTTGCTGTTTTTAACTATATACATATGTTTTTTAATTGTGCTTTTATGATTGTATGAAATAGCAAGCGAATAAAGCTGTATTTGATTTGATTATACATATATAAGGCAAAAGAACGTCAATTCACACTACATTATTTTGGATATATGTCTGTATGTTTTCTTATTTAACCTTGTCATGATGAGGAGTAGACATTTGACACAGATGAATGTCGCATTAGATGTTGTATCTATGTCATTAATCAAAAAACTTGACAATATAACAGTTCCTAGAAAGATAAGGTCTGGAGACATCTATGTTTAAAGACATACATGACAATGATTCTGCATAAATCAGGGAATATGGCGGCTTCCGTGAACCGAGTTAAGGAAGATGGCGGCCTCCGTGACTTAAGATGGGGCGGTGGCCCATAAGATGGAGTCATACCTTAGGAACTTTATGTCAGACCACTGGCTCAGCACCAGGGTCCATAAGAAGGTATCTGGGGGGGAATCACCACAAGGTTGGGCAGGGTCCTCACCAGAAGAAAGAGGAGGGAGACAAACTTAAAACAGGGAGTTTGCTAAAGGTCCCCAAACTAGCTCTAAGGGTCAAGACTCCAACTCCCCAACTGAGCAGAAGAAGAAATGGTTCCCTGATCATAAGTCTTCTAGGAAGGCATGCCCTAAGTGCTATGAGTGTCAGCAGGTTGGGGCTACAAGGGGGATGCCAAGACTCCTAAGTGGGCATAGCCCCCACTGGTAG
Source organism: Calotriton arnoldi (assembly GCA_963921515.1). Classification (NCBI taxonomy): domain Eukaryota; kingdom Metazoa; phylum Chordata; class Amphibia; order Caudata; family Salamandridae; genus Calotriton; species Calotriton arnoldi. The sequence goes on along the minus strand of CAWUFW010019792.1, from coordinate 25,046 downwards.
ACAGACACCGTGGTTTGTTAGTGAAGTGCTTGAGGAGGAGATAGGAGTGTAGGGGATAGTGTAGAGGTTACCCTAGTGTCCCTGGGTGATGGAGAGATGGTGCAGAGAACTCGCATGCCTAGTAACACTTAAGGGTGGGCAGCAAACTCCGCTCCACCTGCGGAGTTTACAGAGTTTTTGTCACTCCGCACTCCACTTAGGGGGCGGAGTTTGGCAACAACTCCACCTACGCCGTGTAGCATAGTTGCACCCACCACTAAAACATGTAAAATAATGCACATTTAATAAAATCTTAGCAAATAGTGACTCGTCAATGAGCGAGTCCTTTTTCTATGTGCCCAAAGTGAGAGCCCCGGAGTGAGTGCAAGTTTGTAGATTAGAACCAGAGCCAAGGCTTAATTAGCACTCGTGAGTCACATCCTTCACATTTGATTGCATTTGATTGCAGTCCTCGTCACATGATGAGGTAATGCCCCAGCCCTCCCTGCCGCACGCTCTCCTCCTCTCCTCCCCTCCCCACCCTGCCCCCCTCCTCTCTGGCTCAGCACTGCTGCTGGTGAAGTCATCAAAAATGGCAGAGCTACAGTGAGGAGGTTGCGATGTAAACAGCCCCCGGCCAAGTTCTAGACGGATGTGGGGACCTGGCATGGCTAGTCACCCATGGAGAAGGGCAAACAACAGCAAACAAGGAAACAGGGGCGCCTCTGTGAGGGCCCGGCAGCTGTCTGCAAGTAAGTAAACAATTGTTGAATGGTGATTCTGGATGAGGGAGCCTATTTAACCTTACCATTTCACTGATGTTGCTTTGCCGAGAACACTTCCTAGTAAGAAAAGAAATATAAAACCGGAATGCTCTTCGCCTGTATACCCCATGGCATTTATGAATTTGTGTACGGTCGAAACTTGGAAAATGTTAATAAAAATATATTTTAAAAGAACTGTAGTGGACTTTATGCACAAGGCCCAACCAATTGTTTCTCATAACGCAGCCATTCTTGCCACTCGGCCTCATCTCTTGCCCTACCACAACGACCACCTCTACCTTATGTTCACAAAACATGCATAGTCACTTTTCAAGAAAAAGGCTGCAGTCCTTTATTATATAAAACCTATTCCTTGATTCTTCCACCCGTAGGAAATCAATCACAACTTTGCATAATATTTGATTGAACAAATAATGTATTAGACAGTCTGGCATCTGTCTGGGGGAGACCCCAAGCAGGTTCGAGACTTAATCCTGCCACAATTGTCCGTTCCTGGCCAGGCTGCCCCAGCTGGGCAGCAGGTGCTTCATTAACCTCGCCATTTCCTGTTTTCTCCCAAGGGACCATGCCGTTTGGCATTCCAAGGCTAGCAGGCACCCCTTGTGCCCTTCTCTGGGTGACTTGCTCCTGCTGTTCAGTTTACTCCAACTCCACAAAGCGAGTTCAACTGCACCCTGCCTTCACGTCCCCATTAGGGTGGGCGAGTGGAGTAACTCCGCCTTCTTGGGGAACTCCACGGAAATCCACAGAGTTGTTTTGCAACTCCGTTGAATTCCGCGTAGTGCAACTCCGCAAACTCCGCCCACCCCTGGTAACACTAGGAAATACAGGCAGTGGGTCACTATCACTGGGCAAAGGGTGGAGGCTCTGAGAGACATGGGAGCCAGCATGACAACTGTCAGATGTCATCTGGTGACCTCAGAGCAGATAGTCCCTAATGTATTCCACCGAGTTATTGCAGCTGACACCCATGAGAGTCACTACCCAGTGGCTGTGGTTCCCTTTGAGTGGGGATGGGGTTTCAGGTTCCTTGAGGGTAGCTGTGAGTCCATCCGTGCTTGTTGACTGTCTGCTTGGCAAAGACCTGGAGCACACTATCTGAAAGGAGGTGGAGCTCAGGTCACACTCAGAAATTACCCACTCAGGATTACCTGAGTGGGTGTGCCTAACCACACAGTCCATGGCCGCCCAAGAGGGTAGGCAGGAGAACGTGGAACCTGAAAGAATGGCTGAAGTGCCTGGCAAAAAGAGGAAGGGCAAGGGGCATGGGGCATGGGAGACCCGCTCCTGAAACTCCCACGGCCTGGGAGGAGGCTAAGCCTGAGGATGATGCCTTGGAGCCTACAGGCAAGGACATTGCCACCCTGGGAACCTACCTGAGCTGACCAAATGACAGCAGTAAGGGGGTCCCAGTAGGGAGGAGTACTGCAAGGTGCAGATAGAGGGCCCTACTCTTGAGGTCCTACGGTGGCAGAACGAGGCCCAGGCAGCTGGCAACCTTCCTGTGATCACCTGATTTACTGGGAGAATGGTCTCCTGTATGGTAAACCTAAGGTTCCTTAGCCTAGCGCAACTCGTGTGTTGGTGGTCCCCTAGTGCTACAGCGCCTTCCTACTGGAGCTGGCTCATGATGTACCCCTGGTAGGTCATCTAGGGCAGGACAAGACTTTTGAAAGGCTTGTAAATCACTTTTATTGGCCCCGGATAAGGATGGCCTCCAATGCGTACTGCAGGTCATGCCTTACCTGCCTGGCCAGTGGCAATTCAGTAGGTATGCGCAAGGCTACACTGCAGCGATTTCCTGTTGTTGGCACTCCCTTTGAATGGGTGGGCATCAACATTTTTGATCCTCTGGTCCCGAAGACAGCCCTTGGCAACATGTTCATCCTGGTGTTGGTAGGCCATGCCACTTGATACCTGGAAGCTATACCTCTGAGGGCTTTGACTGCACCTGCTGCGGCCAGGGCACTGATGGGGATCTGTCCCTGTGTGAGGTTCCCCAAGGAGGTGGTATCTAACCGTGGTACCAACTTCATGTCTGCGTACATGAAGTCCATGTGGAAGGAGTGTAGAATAACCTACAAGTTCTCCAATTCTTACCACCCACAAACTAGTGGGCTTATTGAAAGGTTCAACAAGACCCACAAAGGCATGCTCATGGATTATCAGACCGCTTGAGGTGGGATTGGGACGTCCTCTTGCCATGCCTTTTGTTTGCTTACAGGGAGGTACCGCAGAAGGGGGTTGGCTTCATCCCCTTCAACTTCTGTACAAGCACCCTGTGAGAAAACCTCAGTCTGGTGAAGGAGGGCTGTGAGAAAGCTCCCAGGAAGGTCCCTCAGGACACGGCCAGCTACATGCTGGCACTCTGAACCCAGATAAAGTGCTTCTGGAAGAAAGGCAAAGAGAATCTATGAGCCAGCCAGGAGGTCATGAAATGGTGGTATTACCAGAAGATCAATCTGGTCGAGTTTTAGCCTGGTCAAAAAGTGTGGGTGATGGAGCCTGTGGGGCCAAGGACCCTGCAAGACCACTGGTCTGAGCCCTATGAGGTAAAAGAGCGCAAGAGTGAGGGTCACCTACCTGGTAGATCTCAAGACTCCCTGGAAACCTTTATTGGTTTTGCATGTCAATCGCCTCAAACCCCACTTCAATAGGTCCGAAGTAACCATTCTCCTGGCCACGGATGATGGAGTGGAAGAGGAGAGTGAACCTCTCCCTGACCTCCTTTCTGGGGACACCATTCCAGTGAAGAGTAAGATCTACAGGCAGTCTGACAAGGTAAGAGCCAGCATTAAGGAGGAAGTCTCCAAAATCCTGGCGTTAGGGATGATTGAGCCCTCAATCAGCCCTTGGTCCAGCCCAGTGGTGTTGGTCGCCAAGGCTGCTTCTCCAGGTACAACCCCAGAACTTAGGTTCTGTGTGGATTACTGGAGGCTCAATGCAGTCACTAAGACTGATGCACACCCCATCCTCAGAGCTGATGAGCTCATAGATGAATTCGGAGTTGCCAAGTTCCCTAGCACATTTGACTTAATGTCTGGTTACTGGCAAATTGCTTTGACCATGGGGGCCAAAGAGAGGTCTGCATTCTCTACCCCAGAAGGGCACTTCCAGTTCCAGGTAATGTCCTTCAGGTTGAAGAATGCCCCTGCTACCTTCCAGAGTTTGGTCACCAGGTCCTGACTGAGTTGGAGAACTTCAGTTCCGCATATCTAGATGACATTGCAGTCTTCAGCTGTAGTTGGGAGGACCACCAGTGCCAACTCAGGAAAGAGCTTCAGGATCTGCTGAGGGCTGGTCTGACTATCAAGGCCTGTAAATGCCAGATAGGGCAGGGTTCAGTGGTCTACTTGGGTCACCAAGTGGAAGGATGCAAGGTGCAGTCCCTCCAGGCCAAAATCTAAACCATATTGCCTTGAGAACCAACCAAGACAGAGGTGAAAGTCTTCTTAGGTCTCACTGATTATTTCAGGAGATTTGTCAAGGGGTATGGCATCATTGTTGCAGCCTTGACAGAGCTGACTTCGAAGAAGCAGCCCAGACAGGTGTTCTGGACGGAGGCATGCCCAAACGCCTTTAATACCCTGAAGGAGGCCATGTGCATAGCACCCATACTCAAGGCCTGATTTCTCCACAAAATTAATTGTCCAGATGCACACTTCAGAGCATGGCATAGTGGCCATGCTCTGACAGCTAAATGAAGATGGCTTGGATCAACCTGAAGTCTTCATTAGTAGGAGATTACTTCCGTGAGAACAGAGGTGGAGTGCAATAGAGGGGGAAGCATTGGCAGTGGTCTGGGCACTGAAGAAGCTGAGTCCATACCTGTTTGATGCTCAATTCTGAGTTCAGACAGACCACAGATCCCTCAGATGGCTAATGCAGATGAGGGGTGAGAATCCCAAACTATTAAGGTGGTCCATCACCCTACAGGGAATGGACTTTATGGTGAAACATGGTCCTGGAACTGGCCCCGCCAGTGCTGATGGTCTCTCCAGGTTTTTCCACCTTAGTGTAGAGAACTCCCAAGGGGTTGGGTAGTTCTTCCCACTTTAAGCTGGGGGGACATGTCTTACACCTGGCATCCTTGGCATGGTTTCCCCCTAACATTTTGCCTTCAGACCTCCTGTTTTGCTGACTTTGTTTTTGCTGGCCTTAGGATTCTGCACACTTTACCCCACTGCTAACCAGTGTTACCGAGTGCTCTCTCCTTAAAACATGGTAAGATTGACTTATATCCAAATGGCATATTTAATTTATATCTAAGTCCCTTAAGGGGGCACTATCTGTGCCCAGGGCATATAAAGCATATGCTACCAATGGGCCTGGAGCACTGATTGTGCCACCCGCTTAAGTAGCACTTTAAACATGTCTAAGGCCTGCCATTGCAAGTCTGTGTGTGCAGTTTTAAACTGCCATTTCAACCTGGCAAAATAATCCTTTTGCCAGGCACACCAGTCCTTTTTGATACACACCCCTAGGGTAGGCCCTGGACAGCTTAGAGGCAGGGTGCAATATATTTAAAAAGCTGGGCATGCACTTTTAAGTTTTGCGGGTCGAGTTGGTGAAAAATTCTTACAAAGCAAAACCAAAGCGGATGATGGACGGAGTGTTGAACATTGCAAGCACTCACCCCCAGTCAACTGATCTGGGTTTAATCCATCATCATTCTTTAGCTCACTCCGCCACCCCAGTTCAGACATGGCTATATGCAAATCAGTCTGACCCTGTGTCTCATGGGAACAGTCCAGCCCGAACTGCTAAGCCATGTCTTCCCTGGACCGGAAACAAGCATCCTGGGACCGGTTTCGGGCTCACAGCCCTCATCAGCCAGGCTATCTTGAATCCAGTGGCAAAGTGAGCAAGGGACCCACGTCATATTTCACTACTGCAAGGCCTACCTGTCCCATAGGGTAGCATTGGAGTTACCTCATTATATTTAATAAGTTGAAATTTCCAAATGGGAGCAGGAAACCAGTTCATGTTTGATGTCTTTGGAATTGTAACAAAAAATCCTAACTTATTGTGAAGTCAGGTTTTAAATTACAATTTTGAAATTGCCACTTTTAGAACGTTGGCATTATCTTGCCTTAGTCATTTGGTGCTTGCATCCTGTCTCTGGGTCACATGACTGGGTACAGTTGACAGTTGTGCTTTGTGTATTCCTCCTAGAGAGCCAGACACAATAGGATGCTTAGGTGTACCTGGATGGGCCATTACTGGCAGAATGGGAGGAAAGAGCTGGGCACAGCCCCACTTGCACTTGAATAGGCTGTGTCCAGCCTCCACAAAAACAGCTCAATACCCCTTGCAGTTAGCCAGGTGCCAGGCAGGGAATGAAGTGCACCTTTGCACTTCAATGGCATGCCTCTAGAAGCTTCTCCACACCTCAAAGGCACAACGGGATATAAATATTGGACCTCAGACACCAACTCTTCAGTACACTTCTGGCACTTTAGATACCCTACCAGGCAGAAGGACTGCTGTGCTGCTGAAATGACTGCCACTCTGCTGGACTGCTGCTCTGAAGGACGGCTGCCCTGTTGGGCTGACCTGCTGCCTGCTTCCCTCTTGTCTTAGTGAGAAGGACTGGACCTGCATCTGTTGAAACCAGGAACTCAAAGTGACTCCTAGGGCTAGTTGGCTGGCCTCCTCACTGGAGCCTCAGTGACAGAAGGCTCCAACATCCTTGAACCCAGCACCTGGACTCTGCCATCTGTGAGTCTACCCTGCCAGGTAGTGCCATCCCAATCCTGGACCCTTGGAAGTGGACCTAAGGTGCTCTGCCAGCTTCTGTGGATCCAGTGGAACTGTGGCATCTCCTCTACTTCACAGCGTAACCCTGAGCAGAACCGATGCATTGCTGATGCTGCATGGATTAGTTCTGTCACAAAGACCTGCATCGCATCGCAGCCTGTTGCCTCATCGGAACTGCCGCTCCATGGAGCATCCTCGATACAGGCCCTCGTATCCCTCTTCGGAACCAATGCATCACTTCTGCTGCGCAATGCATCTTTGATGCGGACCCTGGCAATGCTCCGCAAACCAGGATTGAAGGTATTTTTTTTACTGGGTCCCTGTAGCCGGCTCATGCTTCATCGCCATCAGCCTAAACTTGTGACTTTCTCCTGGTCAGGTGCGACCAGATATCCGCAGCAGGCACTTTGTCCTTTTTGGTGCTATTTTTTTAAAATCTTTAAAATTATGGATGTCCAGTTCTACTGATTGGATTTGTGTCATTTTGGTCTTGTTTTATTTATTAAAAGAAACTCCATTCTTCTAACTTGGTGTGGGACCCTCTTTGTGTGGTGTTTTTCACGTTATTACTGTTTGAAGTATTGCACAAATATTTGTGTGTCAAGCTACCGGAGAGCTGAGCCCAGGTTAATTTGGGTTTAGCTTGTGCTTAATCCTTACAAGGATTGGGGTTGCTGCTTGACCTGGGCTCAACCAACAAGCCAATGTCTTACAGCTATTAATTCTATATATTTTCCTCACCCTATATAACTGTTTTATATTTTTACTTAACATATATAATATATTTTACGGTATAATATTTTATATTACACAGTAATATGTTATATTGCTACATATAATATAAACAATACTACACTGTGGTCACTCCACAGTTTGCACCTATTAGCTCCTGCAAGGTCATTATGCCAGAATCCTTGCACCCATGAAAACTAACCACACTTCTGAGTGCCACACACCAAAGAAACAACCGACTTCATAGCCTGCTTGGAATTATCAACATCTGCCACCCACCTATGTGAAGCTCCTGCTAATATACAACCTTTTAACACTGTATGATATTCTCATATTTGTCTATAAATCAAAAACATTGGCTACAATGTAACAGCTTAACTGTATTCAGCCAAGGGATTCGGTTTCTTTGCCCATTTCATACGTCTCTCTAGACAGACAAGAAAACTTGATCGGTATATTGCATTGCTTTCAATGGTAACCCACTAGTAACAGAATGACTGGCATAATTAAAAAATGGACAGATCTCATAAATAACTTGATGGGAATGGTGTAATATCACATGAATGTTGTGATTCACTTCTGAGTGGACCTTACACATATTTGGCCAAGCAATTTAGTAATATGCTAAGACACAGGTAGATTGCTTCATAATGAATCTCACAAATAGTATAGTTGAGATCTGAGGAACTATATAAATTCCTGATAGATCAATTTCGGGAAGTCCTCTTAAGTAACTGCCCATAACAAATTAGCAGAACATTTTGCTAAATCAATTACATTTTAAATTGTTCTATTCAGCATAAAATAAACTACTTTTCCTTTCGATCAAACTAATTAATTCCAATTATTCAACTCTTCAACAAATGGCCTTCTTCCTCACAGTTTTATTGATGCACTTGACAGTTTTCAATGAATGCACAATGCACATCTTAACCAAGTATGAATGTAATGGAATGCCTACAAATCTCCTACTGAGCTATCTACTATTTGACAGCAGATATTACAGAGACTAACACACATACATCAAACACAATACACATATTCATGCAGAATTGCTTTACAGTGCTGACTACAGCACTAAACTAGAAACAACATACACAAAGAACCCAACATAGCACACCAACTCCAGTACCTCGTGGGTCAGTTGGGTCCTCCTGGGTACAGGTGCCAGCCCGCCAGCCAGGACACATGAGGGGAAGGCCAGGCCCTGTGCCTTGGGTGCCATCTGGGAGCGGCTGAGGGTTTGAGCGTGCACCATCAGACGCTTGGGCCTCTCTGTCATTAATGATTTCCCCCAGACTCACGTATGGAAACCTTGTTATGACTTTTACTTCCTCTAAGTATTCACATTTTTTTAATGCAACATCATACAGCATATTATATAGCATATTTTACATATAACTTTCTTGTCCTTACTTTAGTTATCCACGATATGCTCTGTTCCCAGATTGTCTCTTTGTTTTGCGGCTTTTGTATTAAAAATGTCTAGGTGTTCCAATAGGTACACTGTTAAGGGTTCCCAAAAGTCTTTTGGTTGTGACACAGCAGGTAGTTCTTCTTCATATGTCCTTAACGTATCTCTGCAATACACCATGTCCTTTATCCATTTCTGGAATGTGGGGCTAATTTTGCTGTCCCAATGCATTGATACTCTTCGTTTCGCCATTAGCATTGCTATTGCCAACAGTTTTCTCTTTGCTGGAGGTGCCTTGGGTAATAGTCCTAATAAACACATACGGACTGAGCATTCAAGTTCACATTTCGTGACCTCTCGCAAAAGTTTCACCACTTGCTCCCAGTACTCCCTAACTTTCTGGCAATTCCATGCTAAATGTGCAAAGTCTGCCTCTTGTGCCCCATATCTGCGACAAGTAGAATTCACCCTTAGACCGCATTGACATAGTTTCATGGGTGTGTAGTAGATTTGGTGCAGATACTTGTAGTGTATAGTGTGCAGATTGCCATTGGGGGACAGCATTTCTGTTAGTTTACAACAGAATTTCCATTCATCATCATTGATGGGTGTGTCTAATAATTGGTTCCAGCGCTTTAGTGCCTTTGTATTGCTTTGCGCTAACTCATCTTGCATAGCCATGTATAATTTTGCCACTAACCCTTTTTTCGCGCAGTCGTTAATTATCATTTGCAGTGGAGTCAGTGTGGGTGGTTCTGTAGGGAAATTCGGGTATAAGGCTTTAAGGGCTGCTCTCAGTCTATGATAGGTGAATTGAAATAATAAGGTTTGGTTACTTATATAGCTCAAGTCTGTTACTTCAATGAACTTCCCTTCTGCATATAAATCTCCCATTGTGCTTATTCCCCTCTGACGTAGCATTGTTATGCTCCCTTTGTCTTGTGTCACTGACAATGAGGGGTGGTCTGCTAGCGTCATAGCTGGTGCATATAGTGGCAACTTACGCGCCATACTACCCAACCTGTGCCATGCCTCTGCTGTAGCCTGCACTGTGTTTATTTCTTTACGAGTTATTTCCACTCTTTTGTGGGGGCAGAATGTTTTTTAGCGAAATGGGATGAGCATCTCCTTCCTCCGCAGCTAAATGTGGCAGATATCTCACTGGGTGATACCAATAATGCGCATATTGTGCTTGAGCGCATAAATAGTAGAGCATGAAGTTTGGAGCAGCAAATCCTCCCTGTTCATATGGTAGTGCCATCGTTTTCCATCCTATTCTTGAATATTTCCCGGCCCAGACCAGCCTATCTATATGTGTTTGAATCGCTTTAAAAATATGATTTGATATAGTTATGGGTATATTGTTAAATAAATAGAGAAATTTAGGCAATATGACCATTTTTACTATGGCTATCCTGTCCGCTAGTATTAGAGGAAGCTTAATCCACTCGTCTACTTGGGTTTCTAGCTTAGCTATTGCTTTCCCATAGTTTGTTCTTATTACTTCAGCTTCGTCTCTGTGTATCCATATTCCCAGGTATTTAACTGGGTCAGTTTGCCATTCTAATGTAAAGTCCAGTGGGCATGGTTTAGTTACTTCTGTCAGCGGGACCACCGTGGATTTACTCCAATTAATTGTGAGCCCAGAATGTCTACTGAACTTAATATACTCTCTCAGGAGTCGAGATAGATTGTTCTGGGGATCTCTTACGTATAGCACCATATCGTCTGCGTAGAGCGCTATTCCTATAGGGCGTTGATGAAATTTAAGTGCAGTATCTGCGTGCTTCTGCCTTACTTTGCAGGCTAGTGGCTCCAGCGCTATAGTAAATAGAAGTGGTGATAGCGGGCATCCCTGCCTCGTTCCCCTACGGATTCACACCTGTTCCGACACTCTCACATTCACTTTGATCCTGGCAACAGGGTCTGTGTAAAGATGTTTTACACATCTTATTAGTATCTCGGGCAACCCCATTCTCTGCATTATTGCAAATAGATATACCCATTCTACTGAGTCGAAGGCTTTGGCTGTGTCTAATAAAACGGCCGCCGCCTCTAACTCTGGGTTCAGTAAATGGAGTGCGAATACAGTACGTATATTGTGAGATGTCGACCTATCCGGTATGAAGCCCGACTGGTCTGGCAATATAATATTTTGCATTCATGGCGCTAGCCTAGTAGCTATTATTTTAGCCAATATTTTGGCATCAGTGTTTATGAGGGATAGTGGACGGTAGGAGTCGCATTTATCCTGTTCTTTTTCAGGTTTTAGTAGCGTTATTATTAGAGCTTCTCTAAGCGTGGGAGGTAGAATTTGTTTCTCATATGCATCTTCGTACATGGCTACTAAGTGTAGGCTTAACAGGTCATTATATTCTTTATAAAATTCGTTAGTTAGTCCATCTGGACCTGGTGCCTCGCCATTAGGTAATGACTTTATGGCCTCTTGAACATCCAGTGTCGTTATCGGTTGTGCTAGGCTCTCTCTCTGTCTGTCCGATAACCAAGCTATGGCAATATCCTCGAGATAATTCACTAGCTCCTCTCTGTCTGTTGTCCCAGTTGACGCGTACATTTTACTATATGCCTCCATAAATTTTGGATATCAAAGTAGCGTCATAATGTGTTACACCATTATCATCAATGATTTGTGTGGCTATTTGCTGCTTGCTTCTAGCTTGTATTTTTTGAGCTAGCACGTGTCCCGACCTTCCACCCTCCCCATAAGCTCTCGCTCTTTGCCGCTTCGTTATGTACTCAATTTCGTCCTCTGCAAACTCATTGTATAGCATGATTTGTTCTCTTATTTTCCCTAACTCCACTGTACTGCGTGTTCTTTCATACTCTTCCTCTAGTTTTTTAATTGTGTTTTCTATATTATGCAGTTTTGTGCGTATGTTCTTTAGTATACCAGCGCTTGTACTGATGCATACTCCGCGGATGGTAGCCTTGAAGGCTTCCCACTCCATGCTGGGATCCTCCACCGATCCTGTATTTATTTGAAAGTACTCCTCAACTGCCTCCCATATAGTTGTACTATAAACAGGATCTAACAGTGATTTTGCGTTAAATCTCCATATGTATTGAGGCGGTGTATAGGTAGGTGTGTCCATTACCATCAATACAGGTTTGTGATCTGAGAGTGTTTTGGGAAGATGCCTAATGTCTGTTACCCAACTGTTAGCCCTTATTGTAGTTAGCCAGTAGTCAATCCTGGACCAACTCATGTGTGCGGTTGAAGAGTATGTGCCTTCCTTCTTATTCAGGTTTTGCATTCGCCATGCGTCCACCATATCAAATTCTTCCATGCCGACTAGTATTGTTTTAGCGGCTTGCTTGTGGTACTCTGTCGCATTTGGTGATCTATCATGAGCCTCATCTAGTGTCACATTTAAATCTCCACCCCATATAATGTCCATCTGTGGCAGCTCTCTCAGTTTATTATATATGGTGCTGTAAAACCCAGGGTCATCTATATTTGGCCAGAATGTGTTTACCATCCCTAACCGAGAACCTTATAGTACACCCGTGAGGATTACATACCTGCCTTGGTCATCTGTGATTACCCTGTCTATTTCAAATTGAACCCCTTTCTTAATCATTATCAGCACTCCTCGTGAATATGAGGAATACGAAGACGCTGCTGTGAACTCCGCCCATCTTTTTCCTATCGCTTTGTCAGTGTGAGCAGTTAGGTGTGTCTCTTGCAGCATGGTTACATCTATCTGGTGTCTGTCGAGATATGCCAGTACTTGTCTAATTTTCCTGGGATTATTCAATTCTCTTACATTCCACGTTATACATTTTATCAATTGATAGCGATTTTGTTTATTCATTACTCATTAATCCCGTGGATACATACTCGCTTACAGTACAGTATCTTTATCCTCACATCTGCTGCATGACTCATGAACATTACAACTTTGTCTAACAAAAGTAACAATTCTGCCCCCTCCCACTCCCGCAATCCCAACCATGCTGGTGAATTCCCCATTTGGTAACACAACATAGAGTTTTAGAACAACTACTATTCCATACCTAGTTTTGCTTATTACTTGATATGCAACAGTTTGGGGCTTACCCACTGTGGGGGTGCGCCGGAGTCCCATCTTGCACCCCAGCTGCAAAGGGGGCGGGCCGTGAACCTTACTTTACTTTTTCAGCCACTCAGTTTCTATTTTTTTGGACAGTGGTACAGCAGTTTTCAGTTTCCAGATCGTCTTTTTCCCTTTCATTAGGCTTCCACATCACACCATTACGCCTTTCCTAGCGCTGCTATCTTGTTTGGCATCAATCTTCTTTCATTTGCTGTCTTTTTTGTTTGTTGTCATTCAATATTGCGTCTGTGTATTCCATGGCTGCTTTTGGCGTTTGAAAGATCTTGTCTTTCCCTTTATTCGCTATTTTCAAGCGGGCTGGGTAGAGCATCGCATACAGGATTTCAGCTTTCTGTAGACGATTTTTCACCTGCTGATATTCCCTTCGGGCGGTCTGCACTGCGATCGTGAAGTCCGGGAAGAAAAGCAGCGTGTTTCCTTGGTGGTTTATGTCTCTTTTTTCTCTTGCCAGCCTTAGGATCGTGTCTCTATCTCTATAATTTAATAGTCTAGCCAAAATGGGGCGCGGCTGTGCTCCTGGCGGCGGTCGAGGAAGCGATGCGCCCTCTCTACAATCAGCATGGGTGACAGCGCTTCCGGTCCGAAGACTTCCTTCAGCAGGCTTTCCACATATTGTTCCATTCGCCCTGTATTGGTTGATTCGGGCACTCCCACTATGCGCACATTATTGCGCCTTGATCGCGCTTCTAACTCCTCATTTTTCGCCTGTATTACTGCCATCACCTTCTCCATATTTAAGCTTTTATTCTTTAACTCTTGCATTGTGTCCTCTGTAATTGACAGTCTATTTTCCATTTCATTTATTCTACTTGCTTGTTGATCCATTTTAGCCGTTAGCTGGTCCATCCGTAGGTTTAGATGGTCGATTTTCCCATCGATCGACAGCAGGCTTGGCTGCATGGCGGCTAGTGTGGCTGCGAGGTTGTCCGTGCTCGTTTCTGGCTCTTCCATTGCTGAAGCCACTTCTCCAGCAGCGCGCATGCTTTTTTTCGGTCCAAATGTTAGCTTTGGTTGCGCTTTGTCTGTCTTCCCCATTTGAGCTGTGTGAGTCCCGCCAGTGGTGTTTCGTCTAATGGGGGGGTCTGACTTGCTCTGTATGCTGACAATTCACTGCTTTTGCCCTAGATGCTTTGCGCCCTTGGCTGTCTGGCTGTCAGTATGACTCTGATCCATTTGAAGCGTGTCTGTATGCCTTGTGACGCAATTTGTGCAGTCTTCAGTGGTTCTTGCTTCACTGCCTCGTGTTATGCCTCACTGCACCTGTTGCCTTGTTCACTGCGCCTTTACACCTGTTATATACAGTGCTTCCGTGGTATGCAATGTTTTGCCTGCGCCCAGATGGTATTTGCTATGCCTGTATCTGGTGGTTCTGACACGCACCTACTGTGTGCCCCTATGCGTGCTGTGGACCAGGCTCCCAACGATATTCATGCATGTGGCTCGGGTTCCCTATCACCCCTGTGCACACCTTCTGTTGCGTCGGATAATGTTCTCCGGGCCAGAGTCTGGGGTCCGCACACCATATATTGAGGCCCAGCACAGCCTCTTTGTCTGTCCCGGGGCAGCTAGCCCCCCTCTTTCAGTGCCGGCCCATTATTTGTAGGCTGTGCGTAGGCTGGCTGTATACCAGGTTATAGCCACTCAGTCCCCGTCCGGCTTGCTCCGTCTTCACCCTTCGCGCGCTGGTACGCCTCGGTTTCGGGCCTACAGCTTCTCTCTTTTTCTTTTTCAGGGCCAGTCGCGTTCACATGCCGGGGTCTGTCCGCACGCCTCTCGAATCACTTGCTGCTCTCGTGCCCACCGCAGGTGCTCCTGTGTGTACCGACACTTTTCTTTAGTGGCCGGGTCACCCAGTACTGTGTCCCCGATCTGCCGCACCATGCCTCCGCTCTGCACTTACTTGTCCGGGCATGTGCACATCGATTCCCGGCCTCCGCTCGCACTTCGTTTCCTGTCTGCTGCCTCTAAACCTCCCGCTCCTGCAGCCCAATTGATGGCACCGCTGGTATTCTCTTTTTCAGGCGTGCCGGTGATCTTGTAGCTTTTGTACTGCTCCCGCAATGTACCTTCTCTCACACAGTGTTTTTATCATAGACAGGCCGCCATTTTGCCTGGCCTTGCCTGGCGCTTCTGGTACGTCCGCCTTTTCAGCGTTATCCTAAGCTCTTTCACTGTTTACACCGGCCTTTTCCGATACCTCCGTTATTCCGCCGTCTTTCCCTCTTCCTTCAGCACATTAATGCTGGCTGATGTCAG
This sequence comes from Calotriton arnoldi, assembly GCA_963921515.1. Classification (NCBI taxonomy): domain Eukaryota; kingdom Metazoa; phylum Chordata; class Amphibia; order Caudata; family Salamandridae; genus Calotriton; species Calotriton arnoldi. The sequence goes on along the minus strand of CAWUFW010019792.1, from coordinate 10,002 downwards.
GATTATGCTGGATTGTGGGCTCACGGCCAGCCGAGATGCACTATAGTGCGGCCATCTTGCCGTGGGCTCTCTAGCGCCCCCCCTAAGCATTCAAATTTGATTGACGACTTGGCACTCCACTAGGCCTATGGCCAAACAAGGTGGGCCAATCCGAGGACCTCACAAAACTATCCAATCAGTAGTAACGATGGGCTGTGTGTACAAAGGACAGGGACTTAATCAAGGCAAGCTTATGACCAGTAATTACTGGGAATTCTTTGTTCAGGCGAAATAATGGCAATGCCCAACCTCTGTCACGAACAGGGTTCAGCTGGTTACCCACACCTGTCGGTGAAGGGTAGACATATGCTGATCCATTCAGTATAATGCATGTGCAGCTCCTGACATCTAAGGGCATCACAGACCTGTTATTGCTTGGAACTAGGGGTGGGCGGTGAACTCTGGTCCGCCGGCAGAGCTCGCAGAGTTTTGCCCACTCCGTGTTTCACCTGGAGCACGTCGTTTTGGAAAACCTCCATGAACAGCTACCTAACGGGGTTCTTCTCCTGTGCAGCTTGCCAACATTAAGCTGCTGAGCGCAAGCGAGAAAAATTTAATGCTAGGACAAGTCCCAGCACGATTTCTCAACGCATGCGATCACGGCAGGTTGCTACCGTTTGTGTTGAGAAGGCTACTGAAGCGCGATGATGTTGCCGCTTGTGCTTTTAAGGTGCGGAACAAGCTCCCAGCGCTAAAAATCAGCGCGAGCAACACGTCGTGCCGAAATTACACAATTTGCTACACTCCACATAATCTCACAGAGTTTTTATGTAACTCCGTGGAATTCCGCATAGTAAAACTCCGCGAGTTACACCCACCCCTACTCTAAACCACTCTAGAAGTTGAGTGTCAACCGCTGGGGGTAATGTAACTTTATAACATGGAGCCATGTTGTTTTCTTATTGGATTTAACCTGATAAATCACTCTACCACCGAAGAAGAGCCATGCACTATCACCCACACAATCAGTAAAAAGCTTTCAATTTCTCAGTTCTTTCCATGTTTGGGCCAGATGAGGTTTCCTGTGTTGAGTCAAACTAAGCCATAGGCTCCATTCCTGGTGGTGCCCTTTCCACAATTCCTTTAAGTTTCAACTTTGCAACCATACTACCCCTGGAACCCAAAGGCTTTGGTTTCCTGGAAGCTGCTCAGCGGGTCCTGGGAATAATGCCCCTGGATCATTCGTCAGCATCGTTTATGGTTGAAAATATGATTATATTTGATCGTCTTTGAACCTTTGACTTTGATTCTTGATTAATGAAAACATTCTTAGCAAATGCTTTTGCTCTGGTTTGTCTTGCGCAGGTCCAAGAATTTCACCTCAGGCAGCACAATACGAATGCCCCCGACCGTCCCACTTAATCAGGGCCCAAGTTCCGAAAACCAACAAAATAGAACCAGAATCATATTCATTATTCCTTTCTGAAGTATTCAGGTGACCAGCTAATTTTAACACTCTATTTTTTCACAGAAAATGCTTGAGAAAATGCTAGTGAAGAGCATCCAAGGTGGCACCGAGAGGCAGGGGCTGGGACAGATGGTAGGTCGCCTCACGGTGTAATGCCAGCTCAATCACAAGATCCAACTACAAGGTTTTAAAACTGTTATATATGCTGTTGGAGCTCGAATTACAATGGCTGCTGGCACCAGATTTGTCCTGCAATAGATCCTCGTTAAAATATTTTACGTGTACTCACTCCAATTACAGGGCTTTGAAAGTCCTATACTGTTATTTTTCATCAATACCTCCCAGAATCAGGAGTGGGTAATTTGCATGCCTGCTGCCTTCCTTGGATGTGGTATTGAACGTTAACAGGGTTAACATCTGCGTGTACTGCCCAGGAGAACTTTCCGACACAGGGATCCGGGAAAGATAGCCCATTACTAGGGTCTTCCACCCCAGGGCTGCCGGAGCTCTGACAGGGAGCCCAATCATAGCTTTTTAACTCAGGCAGGCAGGGGAGACCTTCCCGGACATGTGGGACATCGTCCAGGGCACTTTGGGACATGGCAGGCTGAAGAACGGAGCCCATGGGCAGGGGCTTCCACCTCCAGGCCTGTTGGAGTTTTGACCCGGGCCTGGTCTGAGCTTCTTAAAACCGGAAGGCAGGGGAGGTCTTTCCTGGTCTGCGCACCCAGTCCCAGGTGCTTTGCAACACAGGGGGCTGGGGAAGGGAGTCAGAGCCGGGGGCTTCCACCTCTGGCCCTGCCGTAGCTCTGACTCCATGCCTGGTCAGAGTTTCTGAAGCCAGACAGGCAGCGCAGTCTTCCTGGGCCAACTAGCTCCCACCCGTGGCACTTTGGGAAATAGCGGGCCAGAGAACTGAGCCTAGGGCTTGTGACTTCCACCGCTGGAGCCATGGTCAGCTTTTTTTCTTAACCTGGGCAGGCAGAAGAGACCTTTCTGGGCCTGTGGCATGCCATCCTGGGCACCTTATGACACGGCAAGCCAGAGAGGGGAGCCCAGGGCCGGGGTTTCTGCCCCACAGCTTGCCAGAGCTCTGCCCCGGGGCCCAGCTATGGATTGTTCTTTCTAAGACCTGCATTGTGCTTTATGCCGCATTATGTGTTCTGTAAGTCTGCTTTACCTTGCTTGCCTCCTGCAAAACAACCCACTATCAGCAAGGTTTACCTGACATAATACCCTATATGCATAAATAAAGGCTCGCGTTTGGCAAATGCTATTCTATAGATAAACGTTGCCTAAATCCAAGATACACCACACAACTATCAATTTAGAACACAGTAGCCTACCTTAAAACATGCATCCAAAACTCCTCTGATTTACCATATCAGCTACCAATAAACACCCTGACAACATCCACTAAATAACACACATAATTTGTCTTTTACAAACCAAACACACCACATAGAACTCTTCTCAATACAAAATGACACCAAAGCCATATAGTTGGCAAATCGCTGCCAGCTCATAAGCACGTTTTCCTCATCACACCAAAATACACCTGAAAAAAATTGAGCTACTGGTTGAGGGAGGGCCAACCGTTCTCAAGCAGCAACCACAATTCTTCTCAGGGTGAAGTCTCAAGGAAACCCTAAATTAACCTGTGCTCAACCCTCAGTTAGAAAAATAGAGCAAAATGTTATAAATAAAACAAGAAAAAAACAACAAATATCCAATCAGAAGAACCGGAGTTGTGACTTTTTAAAGGATAAACTGCAATATAGCGCCGTAAAATCTTAAAGCACCAACCGCCTTTATCTGGTCACGCTGGTCTGGGTCAAAGTCTTAAGGTCAGGCTGAATGCGATCGAGTGCGGGTTGGATACAGTTCCAGATTAGTGCATTGAAGTTTTATCTTCTCAAGTTTGGTGCCAAGAGTCCCGTTCGCATTGGAGAGGGTCGCAGGGAGCAAGGAGTGTCGTGGGTGGTGGTCAACATGACGCAAAGAGCAGTCCGGGTAGCATGTATGGGCGGATTCGAGCTTGGCGATGGTAGTACTCCGCGGACGATCGATGCTTGCTGTGCAAAGAGACGGGTTGGCAGCTGTTTGCGCTGAACTTCTGTGCAAGCGGCACAGTTCCGGTGCGAACGGGCCCATTCACATTGGAAAAGAGCCCAAAAGCTTGATTTGAGAGCCCACTGAGCCACACTGAGGGTCCAGGACCTGAGGGCACCACTTGGGGATCAGGAATGTGCTGTAGCTGGATGCAGGAGCTGATTCAGCAACTTTTTATGTCCCTAAAGCTCAGACCAGTATACCAGCAGACCAGCCCTTTAGGTCACTCTGGTGTCCTGGGTTCAACAGTAGGTTGCAGGCCATTTTCTTCTTCAAGACAGAGCAGCCAGCAGCAGGTCAGCACAGAAGGGCGGCAGTTCCTTTAGAGCAGCTGTCCAGCAGAGTGGCAGTCCTTGTAACAACACAGCAGTCCTTCTTCCTGGCAGAGTAACCACAGGTCCAGAAGTGTACTGTGGAGTTGGTGTCTGAGGTCCTACTTTTCATACCCTGGTGTCCTGATTCTGGAAGATGAGAGAAGCTTCTAGATAGTGGCTTTGAAGTGCCTGGGATTCCCTACCTCCCCTGCCCTGGCTCCAAACTGACTGAAGTGACAAAGCAGGGTCATTAGGCCCTTTGTGTGAATGCAGAGCACAGACTATTCAGTTGTAAGTGGGCTGTGCTCAGCTCCACCCTCCCATCCTGCCACCAGATGGCCCATTCAGGCACAACTGATCCCTCTATTGTGTGGCGGTCTGGAAGGAATTCACAAAGTCTAACTGTCAGCTACACCCAGTTATGTGACCCAAGACAGACTGCAGGCACAAAGGGGCTAAGGGCAGGAAAATGGCAACTTTTTAAAAGTGCACAAAAATGATCGAATGCACTCCTTGCAATTTTTTACTTACTTACTCCCATAGATGGCTCAAAAACACCCAAGGCAACATTTTTGGTATGCAAACTTGAAGTGCATAACCCCAATAGCACAAGTAGAAACTGGAGATCACTGGTGCGCCGTCGCGTCCCAGCCTCAAGATGCACTGCCGGTATTGGTAAAAGCTGGTAATATCACTCTGTCAATCCAATAAACAATCAGTAATCCAAGTAATCCAAGTAATCCATTGTTGTTCAATTTTTACAACATTCACGCAGAGGCAAAGTGAATTCAAATTTTTAATGTAGAAGAAATGCCCATCCAGGCGTTTTTCTGGAACACGTTCAAATGCACTTTTAATCCTGGGTAACCATGCAAACATTTACCCAATGCATTTCGGGCTGAAAGCCCTTCGTCAGGGGTAGCTATAATAAAGAAAGGGAAGTTTCATCAGAATAACGTAATTGCATCTTTTTAAACAAAACATCACAAAATTACGTCTGTGAACAAACAATCACCATATAAAACGATATAAAGCATTGGTTGATGTTCAAAAAGCGCCCACAAATTTAAACCGTCACTTGTTGCAGAACAAACAATTAGACTGCTGCAGCAAAACTCTGCCTATTACAAAAGAGTGTTGACTCTTATTACACCCGTGCTAAACCCAGTCATAAGTGATGCAAACCAAACAGTAAAAATAAAAAAATAAACAAAAGAAACTCACGTCGCAACAATCTGAGTGATCTAATTTTGAATGAAACATGATCGTGACCCATGGTTTCATCGCTCCAACTGACATCCGTGTAACCCACAGTGTTGTTTACGGGCGGAACAAATCGTTAATGGACTACTCAAACATGTGTTATATATCCTTAAGATTCATACAGACCCCGTGACTGTGCTCACCAACCCCAGCGCGCAAAATGTAGTGGAAGAAATACTAGTCTCCATTCGAAAACGCAACCTGCATAACATGTGAGAAGAACTGCGAAGAAAACACGGTCATAAATATATCAGTTTGTGAGAAAAACAAGCATGTGTTTGAAGAAACAAGTTCCGTGCTGAAAAAATAAATGAAGTCATGTTGATCATTAAATAATTTATAATTAAAAAAATGCTTAAACTGGTAAAACTTCATATGTTGTAAGGTTCCCAGGTAGCCTCCAAGATGGTGATGTGCTTCTTATTCAGTCCTTAATTTGGGTGCAACCGATCGGTGGGGTTGAAATATATAATATTGCACAAAAATGATCGAATGCACTCCTTGCAATTTTTTACTTATTTACTCCCATAGATGGCTCAAAAACGCTCAAGGCAACATTTTTGGCGTGCAAACTTGAAGTGCATAACCCCAATAGCACAAGTAGAAACTGGAGATCACTGGTGCGCCGTCGCGCCCCAGCCTCAAGATGCTCTGCCGGTATTGGCAAAAGCCGGTAATATCACTCTGTCAATCCAATAAACAATCAGTAATCCAAGTAATCCAAGTAATCCATTGTTGTTCAAACAGTAAAAATCAACAAAAAAAAACCTCACGTCGCAACAATCTGAAACCGTGGGTCACGATCATGTTTCATTCAAAATTAGATCACTCAGATTGTTGCGACGTGAGTTTCTTTATTTTTTATTTTTACTGTTTGGTTTGCATCATTTATGACTGGGTTTAGCACGGGTGTAATAAGATTCAACACTCTTTTGTAATAGGCAGAGTTTTGCTGCAGCAGTCTAATTGTTTGTTCTGCAGCAAGTGACGGTTTAAATTTGTAGGTGCTTTTTGATCATCAACCAATGTTTTATATCGTTTTATATGGTGATTGTATGTTCACAGACGTAATTTTGTGATATGTTTAAAAAAGATGCAATTACGTTATTCTGATGAAACTTCCCTTTCTTTATTATAGCTACCCCTGACGAAGGGCTTTCAGCCCGAAATGCATTGGGTAAATGTTTGCATGGTTACCCAGGATTAAAAGTGTATTTGAACGTGTTCCAGAAAAACGCCTGGATGGGCATTTCCTCTACATTAAAAATTTGAATTCACTTTGCCTCTGCGTGAATGTCGTAAAAATTGAACAACAATGGATTACTTGGATTACTTGGATTACTGATTGTTTATTGGATTGACAGAGTGATATTACTGGCTTTTGCCAATACCGGCAGCGCATCTTGAGGCTGGGGCGCGACGGCGCACCAGTGATCTCCAACTTTTTAAAAGTGGCATTTTCAGAATTGTAATAAAAATCCAACTTTTCCATTAAATAGGGTTTACAATTTTATACACACCAAACATGACATATCCACCAGCTCCCAAATGGAAATTCCACCTTGCTAAATGTAATAAGGCATACCCAGTGTCATCTAATGGGTTGACTTGGCAGTTTAAAACTGCATTCAAGCTGCAGTGGCAGGCCTGGGACAAGTTTATGGTGCTACTTAAGTGGCTGAAACAATAAGTGCTGCAGGCCCACTGGCAGCATTTAATTTACAGGCCCTGGGTGTATGCTATACCACTCTACAAGGGACTTTCTAGTAAATTAAATATGCCAATTGGGAATAAGCCAATGTAACAATTTTTTAGGGGAGAAAGCGCAAGTACTTTAGCACTGGTTAGCAGTAGTAAAGTACACAGAGTATTAAGGCCAACAATAACGATTTCAGCAAAAAGTGGAGTGTAAAAGGCAAAAGGCTTGGGGGTGACCCTGCAGAGAGGGCCAGGTCCAACAACATATTAGACCTACTTGGATAAAGTTAGTGAAAGCGCACCACATCCTCTCAAACACATCACATCATTGCTTATATATCTGACTAGAAATGCTATGCTAGACAAGCATTGGCAATGCCTGCTGGACTGCCATTAAAGGAATGTTGTATGGTAATATGAAGCATTACAAGTAAATAGCATGGGAATAGATTTGTATTTTTCTGGAAGCAAAGAACTGTATAATAATATTGGTGTAGGTTAAAAGGTCATGTGCACTATCAGGCAGACCTAAACATCCATGTAGGTTTATGACTGCCCTCCTTCCATCAGTGTTGCTGCCAGAGAAAAACACCATACATTGGCTAGTTATTTAAGACACTTTAATAGCATTATAGTGTCTTGTATGTGCCCCTAAATGTTCAAGTTCAGGCAGCTATATATATAAACAAAATTATCAAATCTGTGTGGACGGCAGTCACTTTTTTGTGGAGCACACAACTTCTGCCCAAATTAAACATGTACTCCTGGCTCCCAATATGTGGGTGGAGCCAAAGCCCCTCTCTGGTGATGCTCACATAATTGTCTGGTGACAGCTGCGCTGTCAAGCCAGATCATAAGAACGATCTGCAGAGGCCACACAATGGAAAGCTGAAAGCCCAGTTAAGCTAAAAAAATATATTAGTGGTAGATGGTGCTATAAAAATGCAGCTAACGTAACATCTCATTTTAAGTGGGAAATAGAAATGTTATCAAAGAAACACTTTTATCAATGAAGATGTTTTTGCAAGTTGTCTAATAAAACAGTATTTATTTTGCCTAAAACACAGATTCATATTTTATTCATTATGCAAACAGCAAACATAGTTTGAAAGTGGTTTACTTTAAGTTTTGCCCTGGTGCAAATACTAGTAGCTCCAATATATTTTAAGGCATGGGCAAAGTGGACAACTGTCCAGGGCCCCATCTTCCAAGGAACCCAATGGTACAGAGATTGGAAATATCAGAAGTCCTGCATTGACACTGGGGTGCTTAAAATAGATTATTTTTAAATGTGACAACTGTGTATGCTTAGCAGACCTTATAATTTATTTCTGGACTTTCCTGCTTTAACTCTGACACCCCCAGGCAGTGGGTGAAATTTAAATTAAAGAATAATCTTTCTGTGTACTAACTCTCTCCTTTCTTCATCTCACCTCTTCTATCTTTACCACTCTGTACCTAGCTCTTCATCCCTATGCATCTACAGTCTCTCTATCACAACTCTCTCTACCTCATCTATGACTTTGTCTACATACTTCTTTCTACTCATTCTCTCTCATGACCTCGTCCCTCTCTCTACCACTCTATGTGCCTACCTCTATATTTCTTCCTCTCTATCCCCTATCTTTCTACTTCATCTCTGTCCCTTATTGCTGTTTCTATCTCACTTCCCTGTATCTCTTTAATTAACAGTTCCTCTCCTTACCTCACCACTCTATCTTTCAATACCTTACACTCCACTTTCTCTCTTGTCTCTCTCTCAGCCTCTGCACTCACCCCATCATCTCTTTTTATCGAATTTCTCTCTGTACCTCACATCTGTTACTACCTCATCTCTCTACCCAACCCATCTCTGTCTCTCACTACATATCCTCTCAATTTACATCACCATTCATTTACTCCCTCACCCGCCACCTCTCCTGTCTCTTACTACCTCCACCTAACCTCCCTCACTACCTTACACATTTTGCACTACCTTTGTTTCTTTACACCTACCTTTTTACGTCTTTTTATCATGACCTGCTCTCCTTATCCCACATCTATCTGCACCTCATTCTCCATTTCTGTTCACCTCCCTAGCTCACGTATCTCTTTTTTCTCTCTCTCTCTTTTTCTCCACCTCTCTACCTCACCACTCTGTTTCCATCTCACAACATTCTCTACCTCACCCTGTCTCTCACTCTACATCTGCATCAATTTCTATTCCAACAAACTTTATTTCGGTCATCGAGGACCATAAAAGTGCATACACAGAAAATTCAAACACATAAAACCATGTACTATAAAACAGTCCCCATTAATAGCTATACAAATTGATAGTTTAACAACATTAAAGTGCATCTCAGGGGTCACAGAGTGGTGGGTGCTCTCCATGCCACTGGAGTCAAGATATTCCGGCTGATGAGGGGTGAAACCTCAAAACCGGTCCTAGGATGCTTGTTTTCAGTCCAGGGAGGACCTGGCCTGGCAGTTCGGGCTGGACTGTTCCCATTGGGCACAGGGTCAAGACTGATTTGCATATGGCTGGGTTCAAACTGGACTGACATGGGGAGCAAAAAAACGATGGGTTTAGGCCCAGATCTCTGTACTGGGGTGAATGTTAGACACTGTTCTGCATTCTGTCCATCAATTGTTCTTTTTGCATTTGTCACCCCGAGTGGGACGGGTATGCCCAGACGTGGATCCCGGGCTCTCCATGCCACTGGAGTCAAGCTATCCTTGCTGATGAGGGGTGAAACCCCGAAACCGGTCCTAGGATGCTTGTTTCCAGTCCAGGGAAGACCTGGCCTGGCAGTTCGGGCTGGCATGTTTCCATGAGGCACAGGGTCAAGACTGATTTGCATATAGTTGGGTCTGAACTGAGGTGGCGAAGTGAGCTAAAGAAAGATGATGGATTCAACCCAGATCTGTGACTGGGGGTGAGTGTCTGAAAAGTTTCAGTGCTCCATCCATCATCTCCTTGTGTTCACATAAAAAGATAAGCAGAGGAAATAGGCAAGGGAGGAGAAAGAAGGAAAACATTTGTTAGTTTTCACCAATTTCAAACATGTGGGAATATAATTTACTATTAAATATTGCATTAGAGCACTCTGTGGCGTAAGGCAAAAATATGGGGCTCCCCTGCAGATTGTGGAGAGGGGCCCAGACTCTCCCATAACTCACAGATGC